>CAUDMG010000375.1:0-27500 GCA_958450375.1 Homarus gammarus | reverse complement strand
GGCACACCTGTTCCTCTTGCTTCACCTGCACACACCTGTCATTTTTGCTTCACCTACACACACACACACACATACTTGTCTCTCTTGCTTCACTTACACACACACCTGTCCATCTTGCTTCACCTACACACACCTGTCCATCTTGCTTCACCTACACACACCTGTCCATCTTGCTTCACCTACACACACCTGTCCATCTTGCTTCACCTGCACACACCTGTCTCATTGCCTCACCTGTATAACGACAAGTTCATCCATCCCATTAGTCTCTGAGATAAATTTTTTTTGGGTGATTCAATTTTCTATTTACTTTTATTAACTATACATATACAATCATACACTAGTATACATATATACATAATGTACACATACCAATCTTACGGTAATTAAGAAACAAACAAAGAGGAAACTTAATGGTGTATAAGAAAACATTACTAGACAGAATTTACACTGATAAACTGACTCTCTGTTCCCAGCCCCCAAGCACAGAGCCTCAGGAGTCACCGTCAATAATTGTCTCAGCCACGATAATCCGCCCCCGGCTAGGAGTTGTTTTTCTGAGAATTATTGTTGGGTGTCACTCCTAAGGGCTGTATCGTCTTGCTGGGAATTGTGTTTGGTGCTGAGAGGCGTTGCTGGGTTGTCGTGTTGATTAGGGGTCGTATCACAGTTGCTTGCCCCTTGTCGTCCCGGCCATTGTAAGGTGTTCCTCTGTACTGATAGAGTGTGTGTGTGTGTGTGTGTGTGTTCATAAAATCATATAGAAGAGGTAGAAATAACGTCACATAAAACTCGTGCTTTTGTTTACATATTTTGTTATGCTCTGACGTCACTACTCACGTGCTTCATAGATAAACACCAACTTTTCATCTTTATACACTATTCAATTTATTATTTATCATGCAGTAGATTATAAAAGACTGTATCTATTGTATTATGTATTGTAGGCTATTGTATGATGTATTTGAACCCTACTGTATTTGAAGGTAAGGAAAGTGAGTTGGATTTATTCCCTCATAAAAAAATATCAAAATATTAATTTAATTTATTTGTTTACCTTTCAGACTTACATTGACTCAACCAACCCATAACACTTCTGTGCCCTTCAGGTGTTATTATATGAATAAGCTTCGTTGTATAATTACTGTTTTGTGTTATGTTTACATAAGAACATAAGAATGGAGGAAACTGCAGCGGGCCTATTGGCCCATACTGGGCAGTCCCGTTTACACCCAACCCCTATTGCTCATATGAGCATCCAACTTATGTTTGAAGCAATTCAGCGTATACGAGTTAATGATGATATTTGGTAACTTGTTCCATTCATCCACTGCTCTGTTTCCAAACCAGTGTTTACCTATTTCACGCCTAAATCTAAATTTGTCTAATTTAAAACCATTGTTACAAGTTCGCTCCTGGTTGGATAGTTTGAGTACCTTTGTAATGTCCCCTTTGTTTAGCCCTGCCTTCCACTTATACACCTCTATCAGGTCGCCCCTCGCTCTACGTCTCTCAAGGGAGTGCAAATTAAGATGCTTTAACCTGTCTCTATACTCAAGGTTCCTAATGCCCGGGATTAGTCTTGTCATTCTCCTCTGAATTCTTTCCAAGGATTCTATATCCATTCTGTAATACGGTGACCAGAACTGAACTGCGTAATCCAGGTGTGATCTCACAAGAGCAAGATACAGTTTTAGGATGACCTCGCTAGTCTTGTAACTAACACTCCTTTGCATGAACCCAAGTACTTTATTAGCCTTGTTACGAGCAAAAACACATTGTTTACTTGGCTTGAGGTTCCTACTTATCATTACTCCTAAATCTCTCTCGCAGTCGGATTTCTCTATGGCATCGTTGTTCATCTGTTATCTGGTTTCCCTGTTTACATCTCCTATACTGAGTACTTTACATTTGTCGACGTTGAATTTCATCTGCCATTTTTCAGACCATTCGAAAAATTTGTTTAGATCTTCCTGTAGTTTTGCCGAGTCCTCATCAGATTTGATAACACGTCCTATTTTAGTGTCATCAGGAAATTTACTTATGTTGCTGTCAATGCCGATATCTATGTCGTTTATGTATATAATAAATAATAATGGTCCAAGTACTGAGCCTTGGGGAACTCCACTTGTGACGTTGCTCCAATGGGACTTAGTGCCGTTAATGCTCTCTCTCTGTTTCCTGTCCTGTAACCACGCCCTAATCCATTTAAGGATGTCACCTTTGATGCCATGAGCTTCTACTTTTCTAATTAGTCTTTCGTGGGGGACTCTGTCGAAGGCTTTGCTAAAGTCGAGATATACCACATCATAATTGTGCCCCTCGTCCACCGATTCGAAAACTGATGAAAAGAATGTTAATAGATTAGTTAGGCAAGAACGTCCGCTTGTGAAGCCATGCTGGGAATCATTGATCAATCCGTGCTTCTCCAGGTGATTTCGAATAGAGTTTGAAATGATTGCTTCCAGTAATTTGCCTACTATTGATGTTAGACTGATTGGGCGGTAGTTAGAGGATAGTGATCTATCCCCCTTCTTGAAGATCGGTATTACATTCGCTATCCTCCAGGATTCTGGTACTACACCTGTTTTTAATGACATGTTAAACAACTTTGCTAAGGGCATACTAAGCTCTTCCTTACATTCCTTTAATACTCTGGCAAATATCTCATCGGGACCAGGTGACTTATTAGGCTTTAGTTTGTCTATTTGCTTACTAACATCGTTACTAGTCACTACTATCTCACTTAATTTGTTTTCTTCACTATCTCTGAATAGAGTCGGTGCCTCGGGTATCATGTTTAAATTTTCGGTGGTGAAAACTGTTGAAAAATATTTATTCAAATTATTGCTCATTTCTCCGTCGTTATCAGTGAGCTCGCCGGAGTCTGACCGTATTGGTCCAATCTTTTCTCATGTTTTAGTTTGATACATTTGGTAGAATCCTTTGGGGTTTGTCTTTGCCTCCCTTGCTATCCTTACCTCATTATTCCTCTTTGCTTTCCTTATCTCGGTTTTAACCCTACTCGCCAATACCCTACAATAGTCCCGGAGGTGAATGATGATATAACTGTGTACTGTACCTCCTGTTACCTCTGTTGGCCTCGAGGGTGTAAATGAGGGGGTAGGGAGGGAGGGGTGGAGGGGGAGGGAGGGGTGGAGGAGGTGTGGGTGAGGGGGATAGGGTGAGGGAGGGGTGGAGGGGAAGGGGTGTGGGGGTTGAGGGAAGGTGTTAGGGAGGGTAAGGGTGAGGGAGGGGGAGGTGGGCTCAGGCAGGGGGGGACCTGGTGGCAGCAGGCAGGGGGGAGGGGGACCTGGTGGCAGCAGGCAGGGGGGACCTGGTGACAGCAGGCAGGGGGGGGGGACCTGGTGGCAGCAGGCAGGGGTGGACCTGGTGGCAGCAGGCAGGGGTGGACCTGGTGGCAGCAGGCAGGGGGGGGGGGGACCTAGTGGTAGCAGGCAGGGGGAGGACCTGGTGGCAGCAGGGGGGGACCTGGTGGCAGCAGGCAGGGGTGGACCTGGTGGCAGCAGGCAGGGGGGGGGGACCTGGTGGCAGCAGGTAGTCTAATTCGTCATCATTTTTCTTCTCCCGGGACTTGTTTGTGTTCCTCCCCCGCCACCTTCACCTGCCTCACCTCCTGGGGCTCACACGTAACTCACCTGAGGCTCACTAGTATCACAGGTGGCTGGGTTGTTGAGTCACTCGTTTAATTGTAATTCACCTGACGCTCACCTGTAGTTCACCTGTAGTTCACCTGACGCTCACCCGTAGTTCACCTGTAGCACACCTGAAGCTCACCTGTAGCACACCTGAAGCTCACCTGTAGCTCACCTGACACTCACCTGTAGGTCACCTGACGCTCACCTGCGGTTCACCTGTAGCACACCTGAAGCTCACCTGTAGTTCACCTATAGCACACCTGTAGCCCACCTGTAGCTCACCTGTAGCCCACCTGTAGCTCACCTGTAGTTCACCTGTAGCACACCTGAAGCTCACCTGTAGTTCACCTATAGCACACCTGTAGTTCACCTGTAGCTCACCTGTAGCCCACCTGTAGTTCACCTGTAGCACACCTGTAGTTCACCTGTAGCTCACCTGTAGTTCACCTGTAGCTCACCTGTAGTTCACCTGTAGCTCACCTGTAGCTCACCTGTAGTTCACCTGTAGCTCTCCTGTAGCTCACCTGTAGCTCTCCTGTAGTTCACCTGTAGCTCACCTGTAGTTCACCTGTAGCACACCTGTAGTTCACCTGTAGCTCACCTGTAGTTCACCTGTACCTCTCCTGTAGCTCACCTGTAGTTCACCTGTAGCTCTCCTGTAGCTCACCTGTAGTTCACCTGTAGCTCACCTGTAGTTCACCTGTAGCTCTCCTGTAGTTCACCTGTAGCTCACCTGTAGTTAACCTGTAGTTCTCCTGTAGTTCACCTGTAGTTCACCTGTAGCTCACCTTAGTTCACCTGTAGTTCACCTGTAGTTCACCTGAGGATTAAATGTTTCTTAAATTCATCTTACCTGTGTCTAACTTGTTGGAGGGGGGGCTAGGAGGTGGGGGTAGGAGGGGGTTGGAGAGAGGGTAGGGGGTGGGTAGGAGGGGCTGATCAGAACGTGTGGCAGGAGTCCTTGTGGGTCCTTCGTGGTGGTGGTCGTGACCCTGGTAGACCCTGAACAGCTCCCTGCCTGCCCCTTGTCTCGCCTCACCTCCCCCTCTTGCCCTCCACACTTTGACCTGTCCCCCCCCCCCCGGCTCTCCCTTCTGCTGCCTCTTGTGTTGCTCCCTCTTGTCCTGTCCCTTATTTTACTCTGCTCCCTTGCCCTCCCTCATACTGCCCCTGGTTTTCTTGCTCCCTCTTGTCCTCTCCCTTATTTTACTCTGCTCCCTTGCCCTCCCTTACACCGTCCCTACCCCCTGTGCCCTTCTCTTTGCCATTGTTATTGGTGTATTAAATAGTATTGAATTGTGTGTCTCGTAGTGACTAAATTAATAAAAAAAAAATCCCCGAAATTTTCATGAAGAAGAAAAATATTTGCGGGCAGGTGTGGAGGTTCAGGTGTAGAGGTTCAGGTGTGGAGGTTCAGGTGTGGAGGTTCAGGTGTGGAGGTTCAGGTGTGGAGGTTCAGGTGTGATGGAATATATCTTTTTAGGACGAAAGTTCACCTGTGAGTTTATATGTTCCTCAGTGAATGTTTTCTTTTGTTGTCACTGAGTAAACATCCACAGGCAGCTTGGGTCAACAACACCTGTGTACGCCAGTGCTAAACCAAAGAGCTCCCGGGGTTATGTCAGACTGTGTGGGGTCATGCCAGGAACATGTGGGAGTATCACCAGTAACACTAAGGACCACATTAACTGTTGCTATCGGTTCCAAGATGACCCAGACAAGAGTCGTGTACTCCTAAAGTGACCTCGTCTGCCAAGTATAACGTCAGGAAGTCAAGCGATGGCGTCTAAGGTCACGTTAACATGTGGGGGTCACCAGTAGAAGCAACACACTACAATACCCACTTGTTAACGTGACCGTAGACGCCATCGTTTGACTTCCTGACGTTATACTTGGCAGACGAGGTCACTTTAGGAGTACACGACTCTTGTCTGGGTCATCTTGGAACTGATAGCAACAGTCTAGGTCACTCTCAGGGTCATTCAGGGTTTGTTACGAGCTGTCTAGGTCACATAGAGCCTCTTACCAGCTGTCTAGGTCACCCAAGAGGCATTAAACCTCCCCAGGTCACCCAGAAGCAATTAAAACTGACCTGTGTCATTTGAGAGCCACAAAACCTGCCCAGGTCATCCAGGAGCCACAAAGCCTGCCCAGGTCAGCCAGGAGCCACTAGATGTTTGTTGGGGTCAGTCGGGAGCCACAAAACCTGCCCAGGTCAGCCAGGAGCTACCGCCATCTGGACAGGTCACGACGGCATCAGCAGGAGCCACGAGTGTGCGTGTGTGAGGGTCAGGATTATAGCTGAGGAGCGAGTGTGGGCCCTGGGTGGTCACGACCCTGAGTTACGACCCATGATGTGCTGGACGACACGACTCAGGTGACCAGCGCCGCCTCAAGGGCATGGGAGGGGGGCAGGGCACGCGGGGTACAACGTAAACATCGGTGCCCCATGATCACTGTAGGTACTGAGAAGTGAAGTGAAGTCAAACCGCATATAAACCAGTTGAATTTCTGTGATTTTTTCTCTAAATATTTGATGACGAAAGATTTGTAAGCTATCGTCCTCAAAGGGTTAAGCTATCGTCCTCAAAGGGTTAAGCTATCATCCTCAAAGGGTTGAGCTATCGTCCTTAAAGGGTTAAGCTATCGTCCTCAAAGGGTTAAGCTATCATCCTCAAAGGGTTGAGCTATCGTCCTTAAAGGGTTAAGCTATCGTCCCCAAAGGGTTAAGCTATCGTCCCCAAAGGGTTAAGCTATCGTCCCCAAAGGGTTAAGCTATCATCCTCAAAGGGTTAAGCTATCGTCCTCAAATGGTTAAGCTATCGCCTTCAAAGGGTTATGCTATCGTCCTTAAAGGGTTAAGCTATCGCCCTCAAAGGGCTAAGCTATCGCCCTCAAAGGGTTAAGCTATCGCCCTCAAAGGGTTAAGCTATCGCCCTCAAAGGGTTAAGCTATCATTCTCAAAGTGTTATATATTGTCAATTGCCCCAGAGTGAAAAACAAACTAGTTTTGGCTGTGTGTGTGTGTGTGTGTGTGTGTGTGTGTGAGGCAAACATAATATCACCCCCCAAAAAGCTTGTTAACTGACTTTACTTCAGTGATGTTTATTTTATTTTAATACTGTGTTACCGAGTCTATTGTGTTTACACTATACACCCTTATATACACAAGCTGTCCCCCAAACATCGACTACTAATTTATATTCACTGAACAAATCCCAGACAAAACTTTCCTGTTGAAATTGACTTGAGTTACAGTAATGTTTTTGTGTTCACTGTGTTCACCTATGTTTGTGTTCACTGTGTTCACCTATGCTTGTGTTCACTGTGTTCACCTATGTTTGTGTTCACTGTGTTCACCTATGTTTGTGTTCACTGTCTTCACCTATGCTTGTGTTCACTGTGTTCACCTATGCTTGTGTTCACTGTGTTCACCTAATCAACACACATACGACTCTGAACAAAATTGTCATCATCAGTTGTGTGAGTTACATTGGGGTACACACACACACACACACACACACACACACACACACACACACACACACACACACACACTGTATGTCTCAGGTTAATCTGTACAAACTTTATGGACAATTTATCGTTCAGTGTGTCCATTCTGAGTCACCAGCCCTGTGAATCACCAGTTCTGTGAGTCACCAGCCCTGTGAATCACCAGTTCTGTGAGTCACCAGCCTGTGAATCACCAGTTCTGTGAGTCACCAGTCCTGTGAATCACCAGTTCTGTGAGTCACCAGCCCTGTGAATCACCAGTTCTGTGAGTCACCAGCCCTGTGAATCACCAGTTCTGTGAGTCACCAGCCCTGTGAATCACCAGTTCTGTGAGTCACCAGTCCTGTGAATCACCAGTTCTGTGATTCACCAGCCCTGTGAATCACCAGTTCTGTGAGTCACCAGCCCTGTGAATCACAGTCGGAGTCAATCCTGTGATCACCAGTTCTGTGAGTCACCAGCCCTGTGAATCACCAGTTCTGTGAGTCACCAGCCCTGTGAATCACCAGTTCTGTGAGTCACCAGTCCTGTGAATCGCCAGTTCTGTGAGTCACCAGTCCTGTGAATCACCAGTTCTGTGAGTCACCAGCCCTGTGAATCACCAGTTCTGTGAGTCACCAGTCCTGTGAATCACCAGTTCTGTGAGTCACCAGCCCTGTGAATCACCAGTTCTGTGAGTCACCAGCCCTGTGAATCACCAGTTCTGTGAGTCACCAGTCCTGTGAATCACCAGTTCTGTGAGTCACCAGTCCTGTGAATCGCCAGTTCTGTGAGTCACCAGCCCTGTGAGTCACCAGTCCTGTGAATCGTCCTTCTGAGTCACCATTATAAGTCACCATTATGACTCACTATCACGAGTCACCATCACGAGTCACCATCACGAGTCACCATCACGAGTTACTAGGGCGAAAACTCCCCCATTAACGTCCTCGGTCATGACTCTTCAGGCCGTAATAACTTAATCACCGTCGCTTTGTTTGGTCCACTTTAACAACGCCCAAGTTATTGACGTAGTTATGACACAGTTATTGACGTAGTTATGACACAGTTATTGACGTAGTTATGACACAGCTATTGACGTAGTTATGACAGTTATTGACGTAGTTATGACAGTTATTGACGTAGTTATGACACAGTTATTGACGTAGTTATGACAGTTATTGACGTAGTTATGACAGTTATTGACGTAGTTATGACACGGTTATTGACGTAGTTATGACACAGTTATTGACGTAGTTATGACAGTTATTGACGTAGTTATGACACGATTATTGACGTAGTTATGACACGATTATTGACGTTGTTATGACACAGTTATTGACGTAGTTATGACAATTATTGACGTAGTTATGACACAGTTATTGACGTAGTTATGACACAGTTATTGACGTAGTTATGACAGTTATTGACGTAGTTATGACAATTATTGACGTAGTTATGACACGGTTATTGACGTAGTTATGACACGGTTATTGACGTAGTTATGACACAGTTATTGACGTAGTTATGACAGTTATTGACGTAGTTATGACAGGTATTGACGTAGTTATGACACAGTTATTGACGTAGTTATGACAGTTATTGACGCAGTTATGACACAGTTATTGACGGAGTTATGACACAGTTATTGACGTAGTTATGACACAGTTTTTGACGTAGTTATGACACGGTTATTGACGTAGTTATGACACGGTTATTGACGTAGTTATGACACGGTTATTGACGTAGTTATGACAGTTATTGACGTAGTTATGACACAGTTATTGACGTAATTATGACGGTTATTGACGTAGTTATGACACAGTTATTGACGTAGTTATGACAGTTATTGACGTAGTTATGACAGGTATTGACGTAGTTATGACACAGTTATTGACGTAGTTATGACAGTTATTGACGTAGTTATGACACAGTTATTGACGGAGTTATGACAGTTATTGACGTAGTTATGACACAGTTTTTGACGTAGTTATGACAGTTATTGATGGAGTTATGACAGTTATTGACGTAGTTATGACACGGTTATTGACGTAGTTATGACAGTTATTGACGTAGTTATGACAGTTATTGACGTAGTTATGACACAGTTATTGACGTAGTTATGACACGGTTATTGACGTAGTTATGACAGTTATTGACGTAGTTATGACAGTTATTGACGTAGTTATGACACAGTTATTGACGTAGTTTTGACACGGTTATTGACGTAGTTATGACAGTTATTGACGTAGTTATGACACAGTTATTGACGTAATTATGACAGTTATTGACGTAGTTATGACACAGTTATTGACGTAGTTATGACACTTGTATTTGCGGGCCATCATTTGGGCGTTGATGATTACTAGTGATGAGGGCTGGTTGATGTATTAGGGGGGGGGGGGTGTAAGGGGTTGTTGTTGTGGTTGTTGTTATTGTCATTATTTTGTTTTTTATTATTATTATTATTATTATTATTATTATTATTATTATTATTAATTATTCCACTCTTTTTATATTTATTTGCAACCTGTACCATCACACGTCACTGAACTGACCTCCAAATTGATTATATAATATGACCTAGTACACCAGGTCAGTTATTACCCCGTATATATCTCAGAGGTCAAAGGTCAAACTCTATTAGAACACACTTTAATATATTCCTTCCTTCATAAACAATACTCAATGACATTATTAAGTGTGTCATGTTTATTAGTTCTGTTTTTATCATTATAAGTTGTTATTTCTCACGTTTTGGTTTGGTTAGGTTAGGTTAGGTTAGGTTTGGTGGGGCGTCTGGATGATGGAGTCTCTAGCGTGCGGGCGGAGTCCTCGACAGTAGCGGTGACAGACATCAATCTTAATCACACACACACACACACACACACACCTGCTCTAACCCATCATCTCCTTACAAAGAGAGAGAGAGAGAGAGAGAGAGAGAGAGGGTCGCCACTGATGGACTGCGCTTCCTGTGGTAAGTCAAAACTCATTAGGTGGACCAAGAACCTGATGGACTTATCCTGTAGATGACGATGACGCCTCCACCAGCAGACAGACAGACGGACCCTTACCTCCACCTCTAGCAGACACACCTCCTTCACCAGCAGCAGCAGACACATCTCCACTTCCACCAGCAGCAGACACACCTCCTCCACTTCCACCAGCAGACAGACAGACGGGCCCTTACCTCCATCTCCAGCAGACACACCTCCTCCACCACCAGCAGCAGACACACCTCCTCCACTTCCACCAGCAGACAGACAGACGGACCCTTACCTCCACCTCCAGCAGACACACCTCCTTCACCACCAGCAGCAGACACATCTCCTCCACTTCCACCAGCAGACAGACGGATCCCCTCCCCCACCAGCAGACAGACGGACCCCCCCACCTCCACCAGCAGACAGACGGACCCCCCACCTCCACCAGCAGACAGACAGACGGACCCTTACCTCCACCTGCAGTAGACACACCTCCTTCACAACCAGCAGCAGACACACCTCCTCCACTTCCACCAGCAGACACACCTCCACTTCCACCAGCTGACAGACGGACCCTTACGTCCACCTCCAGCAGACACACCTCCTTCACAACCAGCAGCAGACACACCTCCTCCACTTCCACCAGCAGACAGACGGACCCCCCCCCCCACCTCCACCAGCAGACAGACAGACGGACCCTTACCTCCACCTCCAGCAGACACACCTCCCTCACCAACACCTCCCTCACCAGCAGACCGCCCCTCGTCAAGGCAGCGTTTTTATCATATCAGCGTCTCTGGGGATCGTCTCAAGAGGAGGTTCGTGGACGCGACGGTAAATGTCACACAACAGGTGTTCAGAGGCTAATGATAGGGGCACACCAGCTGGACTCAACACCCACGTATAATTTGCCTCGCCAGGTAGGGACCATTTCTGAAATCTAATTATGGAAATCACATCATAAAGCGATCGTTTCCATTCTCTCTATAGGGACGTTTTCATTCTCACTGCCTAATGGGTCTTGGTTCCATTATAAGGGTTTTGAGTGTTAGAGAATTATGAAGAAATTTTTAGTGTGTTTTTGTCCCTATAAATACTGGTTATGAAGGGGTGGGGGCGTCGAGTGTGTACCGAGGAGTGATTAGGACTTGACATTTTCTTAGGTTGGTCTTGGGTGAGTGTCTATCTGTCTGTGTGTCTGTCTATCTGTTTGTATGTCTGTCTATCTGTCTGTGTGTCTGTCTATCTGTCTGTCTGTCTGTCTATCTATCTGTCTGTCTGTCTGTCTCCGTCCTACACTGCATCACGCCTTGTCTCATTAACACAACTAATTCATAACATACTTATAAGAACATACATAAGAACATAAGAAAGTGGGATACTGCAGGAGGCCGACTGGCCCATACAGGGCAGATCCCTTTCACACCCATCCCAGCACTTCCATGTGCCTATCCAACTTCGTCTTGAAGCTCCCTAGCGTCCCCGATCCTACTATAGCACTCGGTAGCCTATTCCACATATCCACAACTCTATTACCAAACCAGTGCTTGCCTATATCCTTTCTGAATCGGAATTTATCTAATTTAAAGCCATTTGTTCTAGTTATTTCGTTATTACTGAGCTTCAGAACATCTTCCATTTTACCCTTGTTAATCCCACTTACCCACTTGTACACCTCTATCATATCTCCCCTAACTCTACGCCTCTCTAATGAATGTAAGCCTAGGCTTTTCAGTCTTTCTTCATATGGAAGGTTTCTAATATTATGGATCATTTTTGTCATTCTTCTTTGTACTCTCTCCAAAGAATCTATGTCCATTCTATAATAAGGACACCAGAACTGAACCGCATAATCCATGTGTGGCCTCACTAATGCTAGGTAAAGTTTCAAGATAACGTCAGCAGTTCTGTTACTCACAGACCTAGATATGAACCCAAGAATCCTGTTTGCCTTGTTGCGAACGCTAATACATTGTTTTCTAGGTTTCAAGTCGTTGCTAACAAATACACCTAGATCTTTTTCACAAACTGAGTTTTCTATTTCCGTGTTACCTAGTTTATACTTAACGTTTGTATTCGTCTTCCCTATCTGTAGTACCTTGCATTTATCAGTATTAAAATTCATTTGCCAGTCTACTGACCACTCATGTAAGGTATCTAGATCTCTTTGAAGGTGTTCAAAGTCACTGTCTGAATTTATCACTCTCCCCATTTTGGTATCATCTGCAAATTTACTAATCCTACTAGTTATGCCTAAATCAAGATCATTAATGAATATAACAAACAGCAGAGGGCCTAATACAGATCCCTGGGGAACTCCGCTTTTGACCGCACCCCAGTCTGACTTTAATCCATTTATGCTGATTCTTTGTTTCCTACCAGTTAACCATGACCTAATCCATTTTAATAATGATCCACCTATTCCATGTGCTTCTACCTTCCTTATCAATCTCTCATGAGGGACTCTATCGAATGCTTTACTGAAATCTAAATAAATTATATCATATGACTTATCATTATCTACCGCTTCATATACTTCTGAGAAAAAGCTAAGCAAATTTGTGAGACAAGAACGTCCCTGGGTGAACCCGTGCTGAGAAGAATGAATTAAGTTGAATGTTTCAAGGTGGCTTCTGATTTTTGTAGCAATAATTGACTCGAGCAACTTGCCTATGATTGACGTGAGACTAATGGGACGGTAATTTGATGCAATTGATTTATCACCCTTTTTGAAAATCGGAACTACATTTGCAAGTTTCCAAGCTTCTGGCACTAGGCCCGATTCTAATGACTTATTAAATAAAACTGCTAATGGATTACTCAACTCATCTCTACATTCTTTTAATATTCTAGCATATACCTCGTCTGGACCAGGCGATTTATGAGGCTTCAGTTTGTTAATTACTTTAAGCACATCGTTACTAGTAATATTGATATTCATCAACATATTTTCTATACTGTCGTTATATACCTTATGAACTTCTGGAAACTGTGCTAGGTTTTCATTTGTGAATACGGAGCAAAAATGACTATTTAACGTACTACACATTTCTAACTCATCATCAGTCATTTCTCCTGTCGTAGTTTTAAGGGGACCTATTGTATCTCTAACCTTTGATTTATACAGTTGATAAAAAGCTTTGGGGTTATTTTTCGATTCGTTTGCTACCTTGATTTCATAATTTCTCTTTGCTTTCCTAATTTCTGTTTTTACCTGTCTTGTTAGGTTCTGATAGTAACCAAGTAAGTGATTTTCGCCTTTCTTAACTTTTCTATATACTCCTTTCTTTTTCCCTAGAAGATCTAAGAGTCTATTATTCATCCATTTTGGTTGGTTCCGTATGTAGTGGCCAAATAATTATCTCCCGTATTGGAAGAGGTGATTAGTATTAGACTTCCTTGTTCTCTGACGATGTAAAGCTGAAGAACTTATCTGTTTTGGAAGGAGTTAGATAATGGTATATTGTTCTCTAGGGTATATAATGGCTGGAGGACTTTACTGTATTTAAACAACTCAATAATGGTTTGTTTATTTATCCTTTAACACACGTAAAGACTTAACATTATTTCCTTGTGCTGTTGAAGGACTTGAAGATGGTAGATATATTCCCTAATTAACATAACAACGCAGTAAGTCACTCAAGCAGTCAGTCAGTCAGTTAATGTGACTTGTAACACACTAGGTTTTAATTATATTCAGTAACACAACACACCTCTTGGTAATAGTGACTTGTTCACATTATTCACTGACTTAACATTATGTGGGCGATAGTTGTTCACCAGAAGACTGAACACGAGGTAATACGAGGATGTCCAGATATAGTACACTGCGGGAGGGACTTTACTTCACTGCCTCACACACACACAACATTAACAATGGTGGTTGTAGGAAGTTGTATTGTAGGTTATAACTTGACTGGCGTACAAAGGCAGCTCAAGAGGTTTGTTTCCTAATCATTGTTATATATATATTTTCTTCTTTTACTCAAGACACGAAAACAAGTATCAGGTTTTTGGAGGTTTTCTTCCCTCTAAAACTTGTTCTTCGTAAATTACATATTCCCGGGGTCCGAGTCATGTAAAGTGATCATTGGGCACATAAACTTGATAAAAATCTCGGTGAGTGTACGTACCAACCCGTCGACCGAGAGAAGCAGATTACGCTAAAAGTATTTGTGCTCGTGTCTTTGCGGCCAGCTAGTAATTCCTCGTAATAACTGAGACTCGGGATTTTTTTTCATGAGAACGTTGTCATTAGCGTAATAACTTTCATGACCGAGGGAGTGTGGGAGCGCCATTTTAGCTCTTGTTCTTGAAAATTATTACGACCTGTTGGAAGTTACGGTTAGACGGATGGCCAACAAGGGGTAATGATAGTGGTGTGGCTGGTGAGGGGTCGGGTTTGGCAGCAGGAGTGGCAGATGTGACAGGCAACGATCGTATACGTGCAGGCAGCCACAACCACACGGCAGATCTTTAACTTCTCCCACACAGTGTTGCCACAGCAGACTCCTCACAAACGACCCTCACGACGAGTTAAGGCAGTGTTTTCTTATATTAAATCCCAAACTGAAGTATAGTTTCTCGTTGACTACACTGAATAATTCGGTGAAAACATTATTAAAAATCCCTTTACATTCTTCTGTCCCAGCTGCGGTCGTAATATATTAAATGCTATCTTGTCTCCTTAGAATTTCAACAATAGATACATCAGTTGTGGAATTATTTATTATTTATCTTAGTAAGTTATCAATGTGGTGAAAAGACAGACATAAACTATTTAATAAAACAACAAAATCTAATCCCGTTGACATGTGTTAAAAAAATGTCCGGTAAGAACAGTTTTGACGAGGGGGTGTTGTCTTTCATCTACAGTAGTTTAATTCGACTACGCTATTTTCTGTAATTTAATGTCAGAACAAATACATCCATTGTAGACTATAATAATATTCGTAACATAAATAATTTCAGAGTAAAAAAAGAGTGTATTGGGTTTTAAAGACTAAGCATACCCGACATTGTTAAAGCACAGAAATGTATAAACAACATGACCGCTTGTCTTTTGTTTCATTATGTCTCTTTAATTTTAATCCACATAAACGTTCATTTATCAGTATAACACTTACAGATATTATATTAAACTATAATTAGACTTTTTATATTATTAAAGAGTATTTAGGTGGTCAGTACAAGTAGATTAGAGTTAATAGGGATGATGTTGGTTGTTAAGAGGCAGCGAGGGTCACGTACTTATACAATTATCGTGTTGACATTACTGTGATCTAAGTGAAAATATTGTTCAAACTTTTCTCGTTGTTATGGCTATTAACTTGTTTTACGTGCTGATTTAAAGAGCCTAATCTAACCCGTCGAGATAGCGTGAGGAGAAATAAACTGGTGCGTCTTATCTTCAAGTGATCTCAAGTCTCACCCAAACCACAACACCATGCTGGACTGTACTCCCCCCCCCCCCCCCCCCCCCCCTCGCCTCATCCCAGGTCATTGTAGGTATGTAATGAGATATTTTCTTTTGTTTCTTTTATTATTAATTTTATACTTTATTCATAGTTGTTGTTCTTTTTTATTTATTATTGTTCTTAGTTTTGTGTAAAAACCTCAGGTATAATATTTAAGGTAAGAACAAAGACACAAGTTATATGAAGTGATCTCAAATCCTCCTCCTTCCCTTTACCCCTCCTTCCCTTTACCCCTCCCCCTCCTTCCCCTTACCCCCCAAATTACCGACCTGTTAACTGCCTTCCTTAACCTTCTAACTCTCGGTGTGGGTTAATAGTATGGTATAGTGAATCACCTCAAGCTAGTGGCTACAGTGAGAGACTCTAGAATTAGTTATAGTTTTTGTATTCATGTGTTTTAATGTTTATAAATTATACAGGGGGCATTAATAGATCATTAGTCATTAGAGAGTGGAGTTTGTTTGTTTGGGGTGAGTTTCAGGGATGATGGCTAGAGTCGTTAATCTACCCTAACCTAACATAACCTATCCTATCCTAACCTATCCTAACCTAACCTAACCTAACCTATCCTAACCGAACCTAACCTAACCTATCCTATCCTAACCCAACCTATCCGAACCGAACCTAACCTAACCTATCCTATCCTAACCTAACCTATCCTATCCTAACCCAACCTATCCTATCCTAACCTATCCTATCCTAACCGAACCTATCCTATCCTAACCTATCCTATCCTAACCTATCCTATCCTAACCTAACCCAACCTATCCTATCCTATCCTAACCGAACCTAACCTATCCTAACCTAACCTATCCTATCCTAACCCAACCTATCCTATCCTAACCTATCCTATCCTAACCGAACCTAACCTAACCTATCCTATCCTATCCTAACCTATCCTATCCTAACCTAACCCAACCTATCCTATCCTATCCTAACCGAACCTAACCTATCCTAACCGAACCTATCCTATCCTATCCTAACCTAACCTATCCTAACCGAACCTATCCTATCCTAACCGAACCTAAGAATATTTTACCTAATATATAAGTGTAATGTTAGATTAAGTCATTAGTTATGTTAAATCGTTGGGTTTATGTTAGTTAGGTTAGGTTAGGTTAGGCGCCACTTGTTGCTGTGGCCGTGACTCGTACTACCAGCAGAAACAAAACCTTGGCTAAGTGAGGAACAATAATAATTCACCCTTTGTTTTCCTCTCTGTTTATTTATTTATTTGTTTATTGATTGTTTGCCCTTCCCGTTTATTTATTGTTTGTTTGTTTGTCCTCCCTGTTTATTTCCTTTGTTTGTTTGCTTGCTTCAGGTGTGGCTATTATTATACCTCATCTATCGTTACACTGCATCCCTTTGTCCGGTCCTATTCTATATTATTCAACAAAGCTTACGGGAAAAAAAGGTAATTGTCAAGATTAGTTGAAATTTTGTATCCGGAAATTGAAAAAAAGTCTAATTTAATGTAATGTAATGTAATGCAGGTAGCAGTTTAGTGTTAATATTGTGTTTGGTTTGGTGGGCCACGATTTCCTGACACACACACGCACACATTACTCGTAGCTGGTAATATACGCCCATTGTGGAAATCACCGACCGTCACACCTGTACCATAGTAAAAAAACACACAGGAAACGTATCTACCTGTACAGAGCGTGATGGGGACCTTACCTGTAATATTTAATCTCATCTGGGACACGAAATTATGGCCTGAATCTTGTTTAATGTATTTCTGATAGTTTTTGGTGATTAAGTGGTCTTCCTATGTGGATTATTTTTTTAAGGAAGTAGAGATGCGTTTTTGTTTATGGTTCAAGAACAAAGAAACTAAGATTAAGTTTTGAGAAATTTGCCATAAAGACTGAGAGGGGAGAGTAATTATCTGTGTTTTTCTTATAAGGAGTGAAGGTATTCTGTTATGATTAATGAATGTTTGAGGCACAACAAAGGAAGAATGTTAAGTGAACATTGTCTTCCTGTTTTCTATGATGCTGCTTGGTGTACCTTTTCCAATCTCGTTTTCTTCCCCACCTGTCGCGGTCGACCTGTCGCGTAGGTCATCAGACGAGAGCGTTACCCGCTAATTATTGCCGCTAAGCTCTCACGCCCTGGTTATGGTTTAACGTATTTATTATACCTCTCGGCTAATGAATTTGTTAATGTTGGTTCTCGAGCGAGTTGTAATGTGCTTTGGGGAGCGACCAGCCCCCGTGTACAGGATATTAACACCGCGAGTTATGGGAGTTTTTTGTGGTAGGTGTTTGTGTTTCTGTCGTGAGAGAGCTCTTTGTCGGCTATCCTCACCCACACGTTCATTGTCTCTGTATATTTGCAATTTACGTGTGAAATGATGCCCTTTATGAGTTAAGAGGGTGCCTGTGTAATACAATAAGAGGCAGTAATATCTCGAGGGTTAATACGTCTTTATACGGTATTATAGAAGAGTAATAAGAAGTAATTTAGAGGGTTAGTTAAGATGGGGAGACGGCAGCATATAAGGAGGTCTGGGGGTCAGGTGGCGAAGGAAGCCGCCTTAACGAGCGTGACGTAGTTAGTGTGAGTTGTTGGTGGGGCAGTCATCAGAGCTGGTAATTATACATCATTAACAGTCTCTGGGATACTACGCTTACGCCACAGGGAGGGGGGGGGGAAGGGGTAGTGTCGGTGCCACAAAGACCAGGCTAGACCGCCTCTCCCTTCCCTCCCTCACTACCCCTCCCTTCTGACTCACCACCCTTCCTCCTCCTCCTCCTCACTGCCTCCTCCCCCTTCTCCCTCACCACCCCCCTTCTCCCTCACCATTCCTCCCTCTTCCTCACCACCCAACCTCATAACCGCCCTACCCACCCACAACAGTACCCCGCCTACCATTAACCCCCCACTACCATAACCCCCCACTATCATTAACCCCCAACCATTAACCCCCCACTACCATAACCCCCTAACTACCATTAACCCCCCAACTACCATTAATCCCCCAACTACCATTAACCCCCCACTACCATTAACCCCCCACTACCATTAACCCCCCACTACTATTAACCCCCCAACTACCATTAACCCCCCACTACCACTCGTCTTAATCCTCTCTCACCTGTACTGAGACCTAAACGAAAGCCATATAACGAAAGATGACATTTATTGATCTCACAATTTCGGTATAAAGTTATAACGAAAGTCATGTTTATTTGTAGACTTAGACAAAAAAGGTAAATATTACTTAATTAAATTCATTAGTGAAAGTTGTACAGGTATATCCACAGCACAGGTAACAAAGGAGGTAATTACACAGGTGTATATCATTGAGGTCAAGGTTATATGGGGTATACTGTATGAGTGAATATAGAAACGTGTTGGATAATAGGAATTATATAGGGTGAGTTATTGTGGGTGTAAGAGTGTTATAGTGTGTATAATAGTGATATAAGAGGGACTATGAGATTGATATAGGAGTGATATAGTGTTTTAATGAGGCGCAGTAATGCTCTTGAACCTATAATGCTTAACTATAACAAACGTGCAGTACTTAATCTTGTTCCATATTGTTTAATAATGTGTTAATGACTAGTTAAAAATGTATTCCAAGTTTGTACTCTGTTGTACTATGTTGGGACATAAATCATTGTACGACTTTTGAAACTATTTTTTTTTGTTACTATTGAAACAGATAGCGAGTGTAAGACATGCGCTTAGGAAAATTGGTGAAAAAGGCTAAAAAAAAATGCGTGAAGACAGATTTTTAGACAAATTTCCGGAAGAAAAAAGTGCGTGAAGACATGCTTATAGACAAATTATATATCGGAAGAAACTAAAAAAGAGTGCTTGAAGACAGACATTATCGGGAAATAATACAAAAGTACATGAAGACAAACCCTCAGGAAAAAAAATATCGGGGGAAAAAAGTCAAATTGTAGTTATCAAAGGTGGATTTAGCGTCACGGTCATAAAGGCGCTACAATTTAAGCGAAGTTTTTGACGGTAATAAATCTAGTGGCGCTGGATTGAGTAGCAGCCTGTATAATGGTGTGAGTTGGAGCGGTTTACTAACACAAAGAAACACGGTAAAAACTGTCTTCATCATGACCCTGCTGTCTTGGTCCATCACATGCCCTTTCTTCTTCTTCTTCTTCTATGACACCTCTTACCTCCACCTCCTCCTCTAGCCCTTTCCTTGTTCATTTCTCTTCTCCTTTCCTCTTCTTTTTCTTCTCTCCTCTTCCATTTCCTCTTCTTTTTCTATTTTCTCTCTTCTCATATTTTTTTCTCCTCATCTTTCCTCATCTCTTGCCTCTCCTTTGTTTACTCTTCTCTTCTCTTCTCTTCTCTTCTCTTCTTAAGCTAAACCTCTCCTTTGTGAACGTGATACAGTAAGCATCCTGAACGCGAGGTTGTGTAATCAAGAGAGCACAATGCAATGTTTAGAGAACTGGACCACTCCCTGTCTCCTCTCGTCTACCACCCACTACCACCACTCACTACCACCATCCACTACCACCATCCACTACAACCACCCCACTATAATCACCCACTACCACCACCATCCACTATAATCACCATCCACCACTATTATTACCTGCCACCACACTACAACCACCACTGTTAACCACCCACTACTGTCATCCACTACCATCCACCCACCCACCACCCACTAGCCACCCACCTCCCCCTCCTCGACACAATAATAACCAAACACAAGTTATTTCCCAGAAAACCTCACAGCTGGTCACTGAGTTGGCACCAGCTGTTGTGTCGTGAGGAAAGGTCACAGCAAACCCTCTAGTGTTGTTAGTCATGGACACATCGACTCAATGTGTTGAAGAAGAGTTTGGGCTGTGGGGTAGTATTGCTGTTCTTGTGTAATGATGGTGATAGTACGAGTAAGTAGTAGTAGTAGTAGTAATATAATGATAATGATGATGATAGTAGTAAGTAGTAGTAGGAGTAATAATATAATAATAATATAGTAATAATAGCTAATTTTAATGATAGTAATGGTTATTTTATTTACATATTTAAGACGTAATTAAATACAAGTGTGGCTATTTTCTTCTCGTGCGTTTTGTTTGTTGTTTTCTTTCCATCTGTCATCTATTTTCTTCATTATTCCTCTATTCTTTGTGGGTTTGTTTACATGTTATTGAAGAGTTTGTGCATACACCTTCCAATAGCTTCTTCTCCTCTCCCCTAAACCACCTTCACCCCCCCCCCCAAATTAATCTCCCCTCCCCATCCTTCCCCCTCCCCCCCTCCCCCTCCCCCCCTCCCCCCTCCCCCGGCTAGCCTCTCAAGGTTCACATCAGAGAGAATATTACAACATTTTTTTGGGGGCCTCATATCCGCCCTGTGTTTTTGTTCCGTCTGTAATTAGGTTAACCCAGCCTTATCACCCCTCCTCTCCCTCCCTCCTCTCCCTCCCCCCCAACCCCCCAACCCCCTCCCTCTCCCCCCCACCTACTTAATACCCTCCAGGGGGGGGGGGGGGGGTTGGGAGGGGGGTGAAATTGACCTCCTGAAACATCTAGTAATTACATCAATGTATAATTCTTAAAGGTCTCCCATTACTTTCCCAGGTGCCATTATGGGGAGGGGGAGGGGGGTATAGGTAGGGGGGGAGGTTGTTAAGGGGGATAAAGGGGTTGTATGGGGTGGTTAAGGGTGGGTTGGGGGGGGGGAGGAGTTTCAGAGTAGGGGGTAGGTTGGATAATAGGAGTGGAGGTTAATGGTAAGGGAGTTAAAGGGGGAAGGGAGGGAGGGAGATTAGGGAATGGGAAGGAAAGGAGGAGAGAAAGAGAGGTGATGAATAGGAGTAAAGGAATAGTTAAAAGAACCCAACATCCCCTTCCCTTCCCTCCCCTTCTACCCTTACCCTATCCCCCTATTCCCCCTATTCCCCCTCTCCCCTTACCCTCCCCCCCCCCCCACGAGATAATGGACACCGATTAATACAATGGTTTATGAGTGATCAAGGAGGTGGAAAAAAGGGCAGAGTTATGGTAGTCAGACGCTTGTTCCCCCTCCCTCTGCGTCCTTCACTCCCTCCTCCTTCACTCCTTCACTCTCTCCTTCACTCCTTCACTCTCTCCTTCAGCACACCACTTTAGGGTTAATTAATTTTTAGGGTTTTTTTTTTACTTATATTTATTTACGTATCTGAACAAGTGACCATGAAACAACGTGTATATCATCTGGTCTTATATGCACCTGTTCTTCTATTGCCGTCTATTCTATCATCATCATCTGTCTGTCTGTCTGTCTATTGCCGTCTTCGCAAACTTTTGGACAGACTCCCATGTTGAATATAGTATTTTGTTTACATGACACACACACACACACACTCACTTGAGGATTGACTTAAGTGCATTGTCAGTAAGTTTGTGTTACTCTGTTGCTCTACTTATATAAGAGAAAAATGAAAGAAATGATAGAATACGGAAAATGGAACGAATGAAAACACGTGATGCATCCTACTTGCTCCCGTGTTCACCTGTTCCCGTGTTCACCTGTTCCTGTGTTCACCTGTTCCCGTGTTCACCTGTTCCCGTGTTCACCTGTTCCCGTGTTCACCTGTTCCTGTGTTCACCTGTTCTGTACTGTCCGTCAGTATATTTGGCAATACTCCGTCGCTACTTACGGGTGAGTAGTAGAGATCAGAGAAATATATTTATATCTACCACCAAAATTTTTTAATTCTCTTCAAACTATTTCCAGTAAAACCATAACGACGGCGGCGGGGCATTAGGCATTTTTTCCGAGGTAGTTGTGGGCGTTCATCAGCATAATGAACTACCAGATCCACATACCTGGCCCTTACCTGCAGCATTCCCCCCCTCCACCCCCCCCCCACACGAATTAACAAACTGCTATTTGCATATAACAGTCTTAATCCCACCGCTACTGAGGCTGCAATCATTATATTTAATATCAACAAGCCATTAGCATAACTTATAAAGCATTTAGGATGGTAATCACATGCGGTCGGGCGCTTCTTGAGGGGTATAGGTAGAGAGTAATGGTCGTATCTTACCCCCAGGTGACGGTGTATCGGGGATAATGGTGGCTTGTGGTGCTGGGGGAAGGATTTGCATGCAGAGGTGAGGTGGGGGGGGAGGAGGTAATGATGCGTGTGGGGGCCCCGGTAATTGTTGAGAGACTTGCTGCCGACACCCCCCCTCCCTCCCCGACCTTCTCCTCCTCAACCTCCTCCTCCTCCTGGTCCACTATCACCACCATCAGGAGCCACCAGTAGGGGGTACGCACACACTGTTGGCGAGACCTTTATGTTTAATCCTAACTAGACGAGGCTGCCTGTGGTGCTTGCTTAGGAAGGAACCTGATGCACGCCCATGGGTTGGAGGAGGGTGTTTGTTTCACGCCCATAACGAGGCACAGGGGGCGTTGGAGGTGTTCTCGCTACTTGAGGTGTGTGTGTGTGTGTGTGTGTGTTTCTTGGGCATGTGTACAGGTGTGTGTGTGTATCATGGGGCAGGTGTATAGGTGAGTATAAGGGACAGTTGTACAGGTGTGTGTGTGTGTATGTGTCTTATGGCAGGTGTACAGGTGTGTGTGTATGGACAGGTGTACAGGTGTGTGTGTATGTGTCTTATGGCAGGTGTACAGGTGTGTGTGTATGGACAGGTGTACAGGTGTGTGTGTGTGTGTGTATCTTATGGCAGGTGTACAGGTGTGTGTATGGACAGGTGTACAGGTGTGTGTGTATCATAGGACAGGTGAGTATAGGGGACAGTTGTACAGGTGTGTGTGTGTGTGTGTGTATCTTATGGCAGGTGTACAGGTGTGTGTATGGACAGGTGTACAGGTGTGTGTGTACCATGGGACAGGTGTACAGGTGAGTATATGGGACAGTTGTACAGGTATGTGTGTGTGTATCTTATGACAGGTGTAACAGGTGAGAAGACGTAAAATCTCGTAAATTAAAATTCTTGTTTACAGGTGTCCAAATGTGACCACTTTATATAACAGTGTTGATGTAAATGTGTTGCTTCAGTTTCATCAGTGTAAATGTGTAAATGATCTTCAGCACATGTATACCAGTTTGTATATGTGGCCTCTTCATATATAACAGCCAAAACGATCCCAGGCAGGTGTGTTAATATACATATGTGTTTGTATGTATATGTGTAATCTCTGTATATGTATTAATCAGAGGGTCTTATGTATAGAATCTCACTTTTTATATTAAGTTTTATCATAGAACACAAATGAAAAGTAAACAGACGTAGCTACTTCGCTACTTTAAGTCAAACACCACTACTCCACACCGTGCTACTTACGTCACATGCAAAAAGTTACTTCCCACGCAACAAATTGTTCTTAAGTGTGGGTCTGGTTCGAGTGTAGCCAAGCATTACCTTTTCTTACCTGTACTGTTGATGTTCGGTAATGTATGGAGTGCTGGTCATTACGTGGAATTACTTGGAGCATACCTGAGTTTACCTGTGTGTGGCTAACTTTACCTGTGTCTGAGTTTACCTCTGTGTTTGTCTGAGGGCTGTATTATTGCACTGCAGTTAATGTAAAAGCTTAATTATTGCCGTAACAGCTTAGTCTTAAAGAGGAATAAAGCTTAGTATTTACCAGAACTAAGCTTCCCATTGACCTGAATTAAACCTGCATCCTGTTATTGACTGGAAATGAACGTGATATTTACTAGCACTTAATGACAAGGTAAATAGATGTAACTTTCCCCCCACACAACTAACTTATGACACACACACACACACAGAGCGTTGGACACAGCTCAGGTCTCTCACTCAGGCTACTGTGTGTAAGTTATTATTGTCATATTAATGTTCCTTTATACACGTCTTGCTGTGGTGTTTTACGTGTGATGAGATTTGTGGATTTTATCAGTGGTGGGGAAATGTTGTGAGGGTGGTGTGGTGTTGTGTGGTGAGCTTGTGATGTTGTTAGGTTGTGCTGTGAGGTTGTGGGAGTTATAGTTTTTGTGTGGTTGTGGTGCTAGGTGCGTGTTAAGAGATATTTTATTAACAGTTATAAAGGTGTAATGTGGTGTTGTTTTCTCACCTGTGGAGGTATGAGAGTGTAATCAGGTGAGGTGCTTTAATTACCCATTCGCTATGCCTTTTTCTCTCTCCCCCCCCCCCATCCCTCCCTCACCTCACCCCCTCCCACCTCCTCACCCCCTCCCACCCTACCCCTTCCCCGTCTTCCCCATCCCTCTCACCTCTACCAAATCCAATTCAGTAAACAAGGGCGGCATTAGTCCAGGGTGGGCGGAGGGGCGTGTTGCAGGGAGTGTTGTTGTTGATAAAGAGCCCCACCCACCCACCCACCCACCGGCCGGACCGACCGACCGACCGACCGACCTGTCTGTCTGTCTTTCTGTCTGTGTTCCACCCGACTGATCCTGGTCTCACCAATCAGCCAAAACACTTCAATTTGTGGCGGGAACCTTGAGAGAAAGTGTGTGTGTGTGTGTGTGTGTGAGAGAGACCGAGTTTAGATCCCACAAATTCAATTCATCCACACAATTATGCCGGACTAATAGCGTGTA
Organism: Homarus gammarus; assembly: GCA_958450375.1. Classification (NCBI taxonomy): domain Eukaryota; kingdom Metazoa; phylum Arthropoda; class Malacostraca; order Decapoda; family Nephropidae; genus Homarus; species Homarus gammarus. The sequence continues at coordinate 2,338 of CAUDMG010000375.1, read as the reverse complement.
ATCTCGCGAGGAAAAAAAATCAACTTATGTCGAAAGTTGGTGGCCAAAGTGGATGACTTATTCCCCCCAGAACGGCCGACAGCTGGTCCCTAGGCTCACGACTGCCACACTTTAAGACGTACTTCGTCAGAATTTCGATTTGCAATGTAGCGGAGGGTCGAGAATTTATGGGGTTATCGAGGCGGTAGTTGTCAGTAATGCTCGCTGGAGTTCACTAGAATTTAAAATAATTTTGTGGGTCGTAAACTAAGGTAGTGTGGGGGGAGGGGGGTAGAGGACCTCGGGGTAGTCATTGGGTGATTCTTGTGGGAGGCGCTGCTGGGGAGGGGGGGGGGGGTTGATGCACTTGACTACACGTCCTTATATCTATCTCTCTTATCTCCTCCTCGTCCTCTCCTCCTCCCCCTTTCCTCCTCCTCTTCCTCCCCCTCCTTCTCCTCCTCCTCTTCCTCCCCCTCCTTCTCCCCCCTAATCTCCTCCTCTTCTTCCCCTCCTTTCCAATCCTTTATCCTCTTCGTCTCTCCTCCTCCGTCCCCAAATCCTCCACATTCTCCACCCCTCCTTTACCTATTCCCCTTCTTTATCATTTCCTCTCCTCTTCTCCCCCTCCACTCTGTCTGTTTTCTTATCTCCTGTCTCTATCTACTTTCCGTCTTGGTTTCCTACCTTTTTATCCTCCGTTGTCTCCTGTTCCTTGCTTTATCCCTGTTTCTCTCTCATTTAGCTATTCTCCATTGTCTCTCTCTCTCTCTCTCTCTCTCTCTCTCTCTCTCTCTCTCTCTCTCTCTCTCTCTCTCTCCTACTTTTAGCCCTATCATGAGGTATCGTAGCCCAAACATAAGATATTGTAAAGTAGCCACAAGATATCCAGGTGACATGACTTAGAGGTGTGAAAGGACAGGTACGGGCAGGTTAATTAAGTGACGGTAGGGGACAGGTGGTGGAGTCGTATCTCACAACACCTAACTGCCGGTGTTGGGGTGACGGATGGGCCACTCATTACACCCCCCTCCCCCACGTCTCTCTCTCTCTCTCTCTCTCTCTCTCTCTCTGTTCCATTTTACTTTTCTCTTTCATCATTCTCTTTCTCATTTCCTTTCCAATTTTGTTATTTCTGTTGTTCTTCACTAATTATCCTTTCCCTTTCCTCCCTTCTTTTACATCATTATCCTTCAATTTCCTTCTTCCATTTTCACGTCCTTCTATCATTAAATATTATATATGTGTGTGTGTGTGTGTGTGTGTGTGTGTGTGTGTGTGTGTGTTCGTTCGTCCGTAAGTGTGTTCTCCTGTGCGTCTATCCTTGCGTCCATTTGTGCGTAGATAGGATAGGGAGGGGGTAGATTGTGAATGAAAACAACAATAGTAACATCAACAACAACAATAACAATAATATCATCATCATCATCATCAACAATAACAACAACAACAACAACAACAACATCATCATCATCAACAACAATAACAACAACAACAACAACAACAATAACATCATCATCATCATCAACAACAATAACATCATCATCATCATCAACAACAATAACAACAACAACAACAACAACAACAATAACATCATCATTCATCATCAACAACAACAACAACAACAATAACATCATCATCATCATCAACAACAACAATAACAACAACAACAACAACAACAACAATAACATCATCATCAACAACAACAATAACAAACAACAACAACAACAACAATAACATCATCATCATCATCAACAACAACAACAACAACAATAACATCATCATCATCATCATCATCAACAACAACAACAACAACAACAACAATAACATCATCATCATCAACAACAATAACAACAACAACAACAATAACATCATCATCATCATCAACAACAACAACAACAACAATAACATCATCATCATCATCAACAACAATAACAACAACAACATAACATCATCATCAACAACAATAACAACAACAACAACATCATCATCATCATCAACAACAATAACAACAACAACAACAACAATAACATCATCATCATCATCAACAACAATAACAACAACAACAACAACAACACAACAATAACATCATCATCATCATCAACAACAATAACAACAACAACAACAACAACAATAACATCATCATCATCAACAACAATAACAACAACAACAACAACAACAATAACATCATCATCATCAACAACAACAACAACAACAACAACAATAACATCATCATCATCAACAACAATAACAACAACAACAACAACAAATCATCATCATCATCATCAACAACAACAATAACAACAACAACAACAACAACAATAACATCATCATCATCAACAACAATAACAACAACAAC
>CAUDMG010000373.1:0-207950 GCA_958450375.1 Homarus gammarus | reverse complement strand
TAGGTGATACAGAGGTATGGTGCATGTGATGACGCGAAAGAGTAATGAAGTTTGTGATACACGAGAGGGAAGGCCATCGGTAGGAGGAGTGACTGAAGCAAGTAGTAAGTTAGGCTCGACACAAGAGTTATTGTTAGGTGGACACAGATGCAACTCTGGGTAGGTTATCTGGCTGAGTGCATGGTAGGTGACTCAGATGTATAGAGTAGGTGATACATAAGAGTTAGGCCATGGTAGTGTGATAATCAGTAAAGAGTGCAATGTGTAGGTGACGACAGAGGCATGGGTAGGTGATCCAACAGAGGTATAGGTAGAGTGACACAGAGGCATGGTAGGTGATACAGAGGCATGGTAGGTGAACAGGCGAGTGTATAGTAGGTGAATACAGAGGCATGGTAGTGACACGCAGGCATGGTAGGTGAACAGAGGTATAGTGGTGACACAGACCGGGCAGTAGGTGATCAGAGGCATGTAGGTGACAGAGGTATAGTAGGTGATCAGAGGATTGTAGGTGGATACGAGCATGGTAGGTGACACAGGCATGTAGGTGATACAGAGGTATAGTAGGTGACACAGAGGCATGGTAGGTGTGACATGGTAAGTGGACAGAGGTATAGTAGGTGATACAGAGGCATGGTAGGTGAGATCGAAAGGGGAACATGGCATGAGGTGAGCAGGCTGTGTGACACAGTAGGATAGGTGACACAGAGGTATTGTAGGTGACTACAGAGCATGGTAGGGTGACACAGACTATAGGTAGGGACACAGAAGGATGTGAGGTGATAACAGAGGGATGGTAGGTGAAGCACAGAGGTATAAGTGACAGCAGGGTCATAATGATAGGTAGGATGATCAGAGGCATGTAGGTGACACAGGCATATAAGGTGTGCAGAGGTATTGTAGGTGTACAAGGAATGGAGTGACCAGTGTGTATGTGATGTAGCGGAGGCAGAAAGTGCAGGTATGACAGACATAGGTGACGAGTAGGTAGGGTGACCGACAGGTAGGTAAGTGTGTCATTTGGTGCACAGGTCATAGTAGTGTCAGAGTAGTAGGTAAAATTCATGGGGCATACAGGGCAGAGTCAGAGAGAAGTAGAAATAGTTAGTGGTGACACAGAGGCATGTAGGTGATACAGAGGTATAGTAGGTGACACAGAGGCATGGTAGGTGATACAGAGGCATGGTAGGTGATACAGAGGCATGGTAGGTGACACAGAGGCATGGTAGGTGACACAGAGGCATGGTAGGTGACACAGAGGTATAGTAGGTGACACAGAGGCATGGTAGGTGACACAGGTATAGTAGGTGATACAGAGGCATGGTAGGTGATACAGAGGCATGGTAGGTGATACAGAGGCATGGTAGGTGACACAGAGGTATAGTAGGTGACACAGAGGCATGGTAGGTGATACAGAGGCATGGTAGGTGACACAGAGGCATGGTAGGTGACACAGAGGTATAGTAGGTGACACAGAGGCATGGTAGGTGATACAGAGGCATGGTAGGTGACACAGAGGTATTAGGTGACACAGAGGCATGGTAGGTGATACAGAGGCATGGTAGGTGACACAGAGGCATGGTAGGTGACACAGATATGGTAGGTGACACAGAGGTATGGTAGGTGATACAGAGGCATGGTAGGTGACACAGAGGCATGGTAGGTGACACAGAGGTATGGTAGGTGACACAGAGGCATGGTAGGTGATACAGAGGTATGGTACGTGATAGAGAGGTATGGTAGGTGATACAGAGGCATGGTAGGTGACACAGGTATAGTAGGTGACACAGAGGTATAGGTGATACAGAGGCATGGTAGGTGACACAGAGGTATAGTAGCTGATACAGAGGCATGGTAGGTGATACAGAGGCATGGTAGGTGACACGAGGTAAGTGACACAGAGGTATAGTAGGTGATACAGAGGCATGGTAGGTGATGCAGAGGCATGGTAGGTGATACAGAGGCATGGTAGGTGACACAGAGGCATGGTAGGTGATACAGAGGCATGGTAGGTGATACAGAGGTATAGTAGGTGACACAGAGGCATAGTAGGTGATACAGAGGCATGGTAGGTGACACAGGTATAGTAGGTGATACAGAGGTATAGTAGGTGACACAGAGGCATGGTAGGTGATACAGAGGCATGGTAGGTGACACAGAGGTATAGTAGGTGACACAGAGGTATGGTAGGTGATACAGAGGTATAGTAGGTGACACAGAGGCATGGTAGGTGATACAGAGGTATAGTAGGTGACACAGAGGCATGGTAGGTGATACAGAGGCATGGTAGGTGACACAGAGGTATAGGTGACAGAGGCATGGTAGGTGACACAGAGGCATGGTAGGTGATACAGAGGCATGGTAGGTGACACAGAGGTATGGTAGGTGATACAGAGGCATGGTAGGTGACACAGGCATGGTAGGTGACACAGAGGCATGGTAGGTGACACAGAGGTATAGTAGGTGACACAGAGGCATGGTAGGTGATACAGAGGCATGGTAGGTGACACAGAGGTATAGGTGACACAGAGGCATGGTAGGTGATACAGAGGCATGGTAGGTGACACAGAGGCATTGTAGGTGATACAGAGGCATGGTAGGTGATACAGAGGTATAGTAGGTGATACAGAGGCACGGTAGGTGACACAGAGGTATAGTAGGTGACACAGAGGTATAGTAGGTGACACAGAGGCATGGTAGGTGACACAGGTATAGTAGGTGACACAGAGGCATGGTAGGTGATACAGAGGCATGGTAGGTGATACAGAGGCATGGTAGGTGACACAGAGGCATGGTAGGTGAAACAGAGTCATGGTAGGTGACACAGAGCTATAGTAGGTGACACAGAGGTATAGTAGGTGACACAGAGGCATGGTAGGTGACACAGAGGTATAGTAGGTGACACAGAGGCATGGTAGGTGATACAGAGGCATGGTAGGTGATACAGAGGCATGGTAGGTGATACAGAGGCATGGTATGTGATACAGAGGCAATGTAGGTGACACAGAGGTATAGTAGGTGATACAGAGTCATGGTAGGGGACACAGAGCTATAGTAGGTGACACAGAGGCATGGTAGGTGACACAGAGGCATGGTAGGTGACACAGGTAAAGTAGGTGATACAGAGGTATAGTAGGTGATACAGAGGCATGGTAGGTGACACAGAGGCATGGTAGGTGATACAGAGGCATGGTAGGTGACACAGAGGCATGGTAGGTGACACAGAGCTATAGTAGGTGACACAGAGGTATAGTAGGTGATACAGAGGCATGGTAGGTGACACAGAGTCATGGTAGGTGACACAGAGGTATGGTAGGTGACACAGAGGCATGGTAGGTGATACAGAGGCATGGTAGGTGACACAGAGGCATGGTAGGTGATACAGAGGCATGGTAGGTGACACAGAGGTATAGTAGGTGACACAGAGGTATTGTAGGTGATACAGAGGCATGGTAGGTGACACAGGCATAGTTGGTGATACAGAGGTATAGTAGGTGACACAGAGGCATGGTAGGTGACACAGGTATAGTAGGTGATACAGAGGTATAGTAGGTGACACAGAGGCATGGTAGGTGATACAGAGGTATAGTAGGGGACACAGAGGCATGGTAGGTGATACAGAGGCATGGTAGGTGACACAGAGGTATAGGTGACACAGAGGTATTGTAGGTGATACAGAGGCATGGTAGGTGACACAGAGGCATGGTAGGTGACACAGAGGTATAGTAGGTGACACAGAGGCATGGTAGGTGATACAGAGGCATGGTAGGTGACACAGAGGCATGGTAGGTGACACAGAGGTATAGTAGGTGACACAGAGGCATGGTAGGTGATACAGAGGCATGGTAGGTGACACAGAGGTATAGGTGACACAGAGGCATGGTAGGTGATACAGAGGCATGGTAGGTGACACAGAGGCATGTTAGGTGACACAGAGCTATAGTAGGTGACACAGAGGTATAGTAGGTGATACAGAGGCATGGTAGGTGACAGAGGTATAGTAGGTGATGCAGAGGCATGGTAGGTGACAGAGGTATAGTAGGTGATACAGAGGCATGGTAGGTGATACAGAGGCATGGTAGGTGACACAGAGGTATAGTAGGTGATACAGAGGCATGGTAGGTGACACAGAGTCATGGTAGGTGACAAAAAGCTATAGTAGGTGACACAGAGGTATAGTAGGTGACACAGAGGTATAGTAGGTGACACAGAGGCATGGTAGGTGACACAGAGGTATTGTAGGTGATACAGAGGCATGGTAAGTGATACAGAGGCATGGTATGTGATACAGAGGCATTGTAGGTGACACAGATGTATAGTAGGTGATACAGAGTCATGGTAGGTGACACAGAGCTATAGTAGGTGACACAGAGGCATGGTAGGTGACACAGGTATAGTAGGTGATACAGAGGCATGGTAGGTGACACAGAGGCATGGTAGGTGATACAGAGGCATGGTAGGTGACACAGAGGCATGGTAGGTGACACAGGTATAGTAGGTGATACAGAGGCATGGTAGGTGATACAGAGGCATGGTAGGTGACACAGAGGTATAGTAGGTGACACAGAGGCATGGTAGGTGATACAGAGGCATGGTAGGTGACACAGAGGCATGGTAGGTGACACAGAGGTATAGTAGGTGACACAGAGGCATGGTAGGTGATACAGAGGCATGGTAGGTGACACAGAGGTATAGGTGACACAGAGGCATGGTAGGTGATGCAGAGGCATGGTAGGTGACACAGAGGCATGTTAGGTGACACAGAGCTATAGTAGGTGACACAGAGGTATAGTAGGTGATACAGAGGCATGGTAGGTGACACAGAGGCATGGTAGGTGACACAGAGGTATGGTAGGTGACACAGAGGCATGGTAGGTGATACAGAGGTATGGTATGTGATACAGAGGTATAGTTGGTGATACAGAGGCACGGTAGGTGACACAGGTATAGTAGGTGACACAGAGGTATAGGTGACACAGAGGCATGGTAGGTGATGCAGAGGCATGGTAGGTGACAGAGGTATAGTAGGTGATACAGAGGCATGGTAGGTGATACAGAGGCATGGTAGGTGACACAGAGGTATAGTAGGTGATACAGAGGCATGGTAGGTGATATAGAGGCATGGTAGGTGACACAGAGGTATGGTAGATGATACAGGGGCATGGTAGGTGATACAGAGGTATAGTAGGGGACACAGAGGTATAGTAGGTGATGCACAGGCATGGTAGGTGACACAGGTATAGTAGGTGATGCAGAGGCATAGTAGGTGACACAGAGGCATGGTAGGTGATACAGAGGCATGGTAGGTGACACAGAGGTATAGTAGGTGACACAGAGGTATTGTAGGTGATACAGAGGCATGGTAGGTGACACAGGCATAGTAGGTGATACAGAGGTATAGTAGGTGACACAGAGGCATGGTAGGTGACACAGGTATAGTAGGTGATACAGAGGTATAGTAGGTGACACAGAGGCATGGTAGGTGATACAGAGGTATAGTAGGGGACACAGAGGCATGGTAGGTGATACAGAGGCATGGTAGGTGACACAGAGGTATAGGTGACACAGAGGTATTGTAGGTGATACAGAGGCATGGTAGGTGACACAGAGCTATAGTAGGGGACACAGAGGCATGGTAGGTGATACAGAGGCATGGTAGGTGACACAGAGGTATAGGTGACACAGAGGTATTGTAGGTGATACAGAGGCATGATAGGTGACACAGGCATAGTAGGTGATACAGAGGTATTGTAGGTGACACAGAGGCATGGTAGGTGATACAGAGGCATGGTAGGTGACAGAGGTATAGTAGGTGACACAGAGGTATTGTAGGTGACACAGGTATAGTAGGTGATACAGAGGTATAGTAGGTGACACAGAGGCATGGTAGGTGATACAGAGGTATAGTAGGTGACACAGTGGCATGGTAGGTGATACAGAGGCATGGTAGGTGATACAGAGGCATGGTAGGTGACACAGAGGCATGGTAGGTGATACAGAGGCATGGTAGGTGACACAGAGGCATGGTATGTGATACAGAGGTATAGTAGGTGACACAGAGGCATGGTAGGTGACACAGGTATAGTAGGTGATACAGAGGCATGGTAGGTGATACAGAGGCATGGTAGGTGATACAGAGGCATGGTAGGTGACACAGAGGTATAGTAGGTGACACAGAGGCATGGTAGGTGATACAGAGGCATGGTAGGTGACACAGAGGCATGGTAGGTGACACAGAGGTATAGTAGGTGACACAGAGGTATAGTAGGTGACACAGAGGCATGGTAGGTGACACAGGTATAGTAGGTGACACAGAGGCATGGTAGGTGATACAGAGGCATGGCAGGTGATACAGAGGCATGGTAGGTGACACAGAGGCATGGTAGGTGAAACAGAGTCATGGTAGGTGACACAGAGCTATAGTAGGTGACACAGAGGTATAGTAGGTTACACAGAGGCATGGTAGGTGACACAGGTATAGTAGGTGACACAGAGGCATGGTAGGTGATACAGAGGCATGGTAGGTGATACAGAGGCATGGTAGGTGATACAGAGGCATGGTAGGTGATACAGAGGCAATGTAGGTGACACAGAGGTATAGTAGGTGATACAGAGTCATGGTAGGGGACACAGAGCTATAGTAGGTGACACAGAGGCATGGTAGGTGACACAGAGGCATGGTAGGTGACACAGGTAAAGTAGGTGATACAGAGGTATAGTAGGTGATACAGAGGCATGGTAGGTGACACAGAGGCATGGTAGGTGATACAGAGGCATGGTAGGTGACACAGAGGCATGGTAGGTGACACAGAGCTATAGTAGGTGACACAGAGGTATAGTAGGTGATACAGAGGCATGGTAGGTGACACAGAGTCATGGTAGGTGACACAGAGGTATGGTAGGTGACACAGAGGCATGGTAGGTGATACAGAGGTATGGTATGTGATACAGAGGTATAGTTGGTGATACAGAGGCACGGTAGGTCACACAGGTATAGTAGGTGACACAGAGGTTTAGGTGACACAGAGGCATGGTAGGTGATACAGAGGCATGGTAGGTGATACAGAGGTATGGTAGGTGACACAGAGGCATGGTAGGTGACACAGAGGTATGGTATGTGATACAGAGGCATGGTAGGTGATACAGAGGCACGGTAGGTCACACAGGTATAGTAGGTGACACAGAGGTATAGGTGACACAGAGGCATGGTAGGTGATGCAGAGGCATGGTAGGTGACAGAGGTATAGTAGGTGATACAGAGGCATGGTAGGTGATACAGAGGCATGGTAGGTGACACAGAGGTATAGTAGGTGATACAGAGGCATGGTAGGTGATATAGAGGCATGGTAGGTGACACAGAGGTATGGTAGATGATACAGGGGCATGGTAGGTGATACAGAGGTATAGTAGGGGACACAGAGGTATAGTAGGTGATACACAGGCATGGTAGGTGACACAGGTATAGTAGGTGATACAGAGGCATAGTAGGTGACACAGAGGCATGGTAGGTGATACAGAGGCATGGTAGGTGACACAGAGGTATAGTAGGTGACACAGAGGTATTGTAGGTGATACAGAGGCATGGTAGGTGACACAGGCATAGTAGGTGATACAGAGGTATAGTAGGTGACACAGAGGCATGGTAGGTGACACAGGTATAGTAGGTGATACAGAGGTATAGTAGGTGACACAGAGGCATGGTAGGTGATACAGAGGTATAGTAGGGGACACAGAGGCATGGTAGGTGATACAGAGGCATGGTAGGTGACACAGAGGTATAGGTGACACAGAGGTATTGTAGGTGATACAGAGGCATGGTAGGTGACACAGAGCTATAGTAGGTGACACAGAGGCATGGTAGGTGATACAGAGGCATGGTAGGTGACACAGAGGTATAGGTGACACAGAGGTATTGTAGGTGATACAGAGGCATGATAGGTGACACAGGCATAGTAGGTGATACAGAGGTATTGTAGGTGACACAGAGGCATGGTAGGTGATACAGAGGCATGGTAGGTGACACAGAGGTATAGTAGGTGACACAGAGGTATTGTAGGTGACACAGGTATAGTAGGTGATACAGAGGTATAGTAGGTGACACAGAGGCATGGTAGGTGATACAGAGGTATAGTAGGTGACACAGTGGCATGGTAGGTGATACAGAGGCATGGTAGGTGATACAGAGGCATGGTAGGTGACACAGAGGCATGGTAGGTGATGCAGAGGCATGGTAGGTGATACAGAGGCATGGTAGGTGACACAGAGGCATGGTATGTGATACAGAGGTATAGTAGGTGACACAGAGGCATGGTAGGTGACACAGGTATAGTAGGTGATACAGAGGCATGGTAGGTGATACAGAGGCATGGTAGGTGATACAGAGGCATGGTAGGTGACACAGAGGTATAGTAGGTGACACAGAGGCATGGTAGGTGATACAGAGGCATGGTAGGTGACACAGAGGCATGGTAGGTGACACAGAGGTATAGTAGGTGACACAGAGGCATGGTAGGTGATACAAAGGCATGGTAGGTGACACAGAGGTATAGGTGACACAGAGGCATGGTAGGTGATACAGAGGCATGGTAGGTGACACAGAGGCATGTTAGGTGACACAGAGCTATAGTAGGTGACACAGAGGTATAGTAGGTGATACAGAGGCATGGTAGGTGACACAGAGGCATGGTAGGTGACACAGAGGTATGGTAGGTGACACAGAGGCATGGTAGGTGATACAGAGGTATGGTATGTGATACAGAGGTATAGTTGGTGATACAGAGGCACGGTAGGTGACACAGGTATAGTAGGTGACACAGAGGTATAGGTGACACAGAGGCATGGTAGGTGATACAGAGGCATGGTAGGTGACACAGAGGTATAGTAGGTGATACAGAGGCATGGTAGGTGATACAGAGGCATGGTAGGTGACACAGAGGTATAGTAGGTGATACAGAGGCATGGTAGGTGATACAGAGGCATGGTAGGTGATACAGAGGTATGGTAGGTGACACAGGGGCATGGTAGATGATACAGGGGCATGGTAGGTGATACAGAGGTATAGTAGGGGACACAGAGGAATAGTAGGTGATACACAGGCATGGTAGGTGACACAGGTATAGTAGGTGATACAGAGGTATAGTAGGTGACACAGAGGCATGGTAGGTGATACAGAGGTATAGTAGGTGACACAGAGGCATGGTAGGTGATACAGAGGCATGGTAGGTGACACAGAGGTATAGTAGGTGACACAGAGGTATTGTAGGTGATACAGAGGTATAGTAGGTGACACAGAGGCATGGTAGGTGATACAGAGGTATAGTAGGTGACACAGAGGCATGGTAGGTGATACAGAGGCATGGTAGGTGACACAGAGGTATAGGTGACACAGAGGCATGGTAGGTGACACAGAGGCATGGTAGGTGATACAGAGGCATGGTAGGTGACACAGAGGTATTAGGTGACACAGAGGCATGGTAGGTGATACAGAGGCATGGTAGGTGACACAGAGGCATGGTAGGTGACACAGAGGCATGGTAGGTGACACAGAGGTATAGTAGGTGACACAGAGGCATGGTAGGTGATACAAAGGCATGGTAGGTGACACAGAGGTATAGGTGACACAGAGGCATGGTAGGTGATACAGAGGCATGGTAGATGACACAGAGGCATTGTAGGTGATACAGAGGCATGGTAGGTGATACAGAGGTATAGTAGGTGATACAGAGGCACGGTAGGTGACACAGGTATAGTAGGGTGACACAGAGGTATAGTAGGTGACACAGAGGCATGGTAGGTGACACAGGTATAGTAGGTGACACAGAGGCATGGTAGGTGATACAGAGGCATGGCAGGTGATACAGAGGCATGGTAGGTGACACAGAGGCATGGTAGGTGAAACAGAGTCATGGTAGGTGACACAGAGCTATAGTAGGTGACACAGAGGTATAGTAGGTTACACAGAGGCATGGTAGGTGACACAGGTATAGTAGGTGACACAGAGGCATGGTAGGTGATACAGAGGCATGGTAGGTGATACAGAGGCATGGTAGGTGATACAGAGGCATGGTATGTGATACAGAGGCAATGTAGGTGACACAGAGGTATAGTAGGTGATACAGAGTCATGGTAGGGGACACAGAGCTATAGTAGGTGACACAGAGGCATGGTAGGTGACACAGAGGCATGGTATGTGATACAGAGGCATGGTAGGTGATACAGAGGCACGGTAGGTGACACAGGTATAGTAGGTGACACAGAGGCATGGTATGTGATACAGAGGTATAGTTGGTGATACAGAGGCACGGTAGGTCACACAGGTATAGTAGGTGACACAGAGGTTTAGGTGCCACAGAGGCATGGTAGGTGATACAGAGGCATGGTAGGTGATACAGAGGTATGGTAGGTGACACAGAGGCGTGGTAGGTGACACAGAGGTATGGTATGTGATACAGAGGCATGGTAGGTGATACAGAGGCACGGTAGGTCACACAGGTATAGTAGGTGACACAGAGGTATAGGTGACACAGAGGCATGGTAGGTGATGCAGAGGCATGGTAGGTGACAGAGGTATAGTAGGTGATACAGAGGCATGGTAGGTGATACAGAGGCATGGTAGGTGACACAGATGTATAGTAGGTGATACAGAGGCATGGTAGGTGATATAGAGGCATGGTAGGTGACACAGAGGTATGGTAGATGATACAGGGGCATGGTAGGTGATACAGAGGTATAGTAGGGGACACAGAGGTATAGTAGGTGATACACAGGCATGGTAGGTGACACAGGTATAGTAGGTGATACAGAGGCATAGTAGGTGACACAGAGGCATGGTAGGTGATACAGAGGCATGGTACATGACACAGAGGTATAGTAGGTGACACAGAGGTATTGTAGGTGATACAGAGGCATGGTAGGTGACACAGGCATAGTAGGTGATACAGAGGGATAGTAGGTGACACAGAGGCATGGTAGGTGACACAGGTATAGTAGGTGATACAGAGGTATAGTAGGTGACACAGAGGCATGGTAGGTGATACAGAGGTATAGTAGGGGACACAGAGGCATGGTAGGTGATACAGAGGCATGGTAGGTGACACAGAGGTATAGGTGACACAGAGGTATTGTAGGTGATACAGAGGCATGGTAGGTGACACAGAGCTATAGTAGGGGACACAGAGGCATGGTAGGTGATACAGAGGCATGGTAGGTGACACAGAGGTATAGGTGACACAGAGGTATTTTAGGTGATACAGAGGCATGATAGGTGACACAGGCATAGTAGGTGATACAGAGGTATTGTAGGTGACACAGAGCCATGGTAGGTGATACAGAGGCATGGTAGGTGACACAGAGGTATAGTAGGTGACACAGAGGTATTGTAGGTGACACAGGTATAGTAGGTGATACAGAGGTATAGTAGGTGACACAGAGGCATGGTAGGTGATACAGAGGTATAGTAGGTGACACAGTGGCATGGTAGGTGATACAGAGGCATGGTAGGTGATACAGAGGCATGGTAGGTGACACAGAGGCATGGTAGGTGATGCAGAGGCATGGTAGGTGATACAGAGGCATGGTAGGTGACACAGAGGCATGGTATGTGATACAGAGGTATAGTAGGTGACACAGAGGCATGGTAGGTGACACAGGTATAGTAGGTGATACAGAGGCATGGTAGGTGATACAGAGGCATGGTAGGTGATACAGAGGCATGGTAGGTGACACAGAGGTATAGTAGGTGACACAGAGGCATGGTAGGTGATACAGAGGCATGGTAGGTGACACAGAGGCATGGTAGGTGACACAGAGGTATAGTAGGTGACACAGAGGCATGGTAGGTGATACAAAGGCATGGTAGGTGACACAGAGGTATAGGTGACACAGAGGCATGGTAGGTGATACAGAGGCATGGTAGGTGACACAGAGGCATGTTAGGTGACACAGAGCTATAGTAGGTGACACAGAGGTATAGTAGGTGATACAGAGGCATGGTAGGTGACACAGAGGCATGGTAGGTGACACAGAGGTATGGTAGGTGACACAGAGGCATGGTAGGTGATACAGAGGTATGGTATGTGATACAGAGGTATAGTTGGTGATACAGAGGCACGGTAGGTGACACAGGTATAGTAGGTGACACAGAGGTATAGGTGACACAGAGGCATGGTAGGTGACACAGAGGTATAGTAGGTGATACAGAGGCATGGTAGGTGATACAGAGGCATGGTAGGTGATACAGAGGCATAGTAGGTGATACAGAGGCATGGTAGGTGATACAGAGGCATGGTAGGTGATACAGAGGCATGGTAGGTGACACAGGGGCATGGTAGATGATACAGGGGCATGGTAGGTGATACAGAGGTATAGTAGGGGACACAGAGGAATAGTAGGTGATACACAGGCATGGTAGGTGACACAGGTATAGTAGGTGATACAGAGGTATAGTAGGTGACACAGAGGCATGGTAGGTGATACAGAGGTATAGTAGGTGACACAGAGGCATGGTAGGTGATACAGAGGCATGGTAGGTGACACAGAGGTATAGTAGGTGACACAGAGGTATTGTAGGTGATACAGAGGTATAGTAGGTGACACAGAGGCATGGTAGGTGATACAGAGGTATAGTAGGTGACACAGAGGCATGGTAGGTGATACAGAGGCATGGTAGGTGACACAGAGGTATAGGTGACAGAGGCATGGTAGGTGACACAGAGGCATGGTAGGTGATACAGAGGCATGGTAGGTGACACAGAGGTATAGGTGACACAGAGGCATGGTAGGTGATACAGAGGCATGGTAGGTGACACAGAGGCATGGTAGGTGACACAGAGGCATGGTAGGTGACACAGAGGTATAGTAGGTGACACAGAGGCATGGTAGGTGATACAAAGGCATGGTAGGTGACACAGAGGTATAGGTGACACAGAGGCATGGTAGGTGATACAGAGGCATGGTAGATGACACAGAGGCATTGTAGGTGATACAGAGGCATGGTAGGTGATACAGAGGTATAGTAGGTGATACAGAGGCACGGTAGGTGACACAGGTATAGTAGGGTGACACAGAGGTATAGTAGGTGACACAGAGGCATGGTAGGTGACACAGGTATAGTAGGTGACACAGAGGCATGGTAGGTGATACAGAGGCATGGCAGGTGATACAGAGGCATGGTAGGTGACACAGAGGCATGGTAGGTGAAACAGAGTCATGGTAGGTGACACAGAGCTATAGTAGGTGACACAGAGGTATAGTAGGTTACACAGAGGCATGGTAGGTGACACAGGTATAGTAGGTGACACAGAGGCATGGTAGGTGATACAGAGGCATGGTAGGTGATACAGAGGCATGGTAGGTGATACAGAGGCATGGTAGGTGATACAGAGGCATGTAGGTGACACAGAGGTATAGTAGGTGATACAGAGTCATGGTAGGGGACACAGAGCTATAGTAGGTGACACAGAGGCATGGTAGGTGACACAGAGGCATGGTAGGTGACACAGGTAAAGTAGGTTATACAGAGGTATAGTAGGTGATACAGAGGCATGGTAGGTGACACAGAGGCATGGTAGGTTACACAGAGGCATGGTAGGTGATACAGAGGCATGGTAGGTGACACAGAGGCATGGTAGGTGACACAGAGCTATAGTAGGTGACACAGAGGTATAGTAGGTGATACAGAGGCATGGTAGGTGACACAGAGTCGTGGTAGGTGACACAGAGGTATGGTAGGTGACACAGAGGCATGGTAGGTGATACAGAGGTATGGTATGTGATACAGAGGTATAGTTGGTGATACAGAGGCACGGTAGGTCACACAGGTATAGTAGGTGACACAGAGGTATAGGTGACACAGAGGCATGGTCGGTGATACAGAGGCATGGTAGGTGATACAGAGGTATGGTAGGTGACACAGAGGCATGGTAGGTGACACAGAGGTATAGTAGGTGATACAGAGGCATGGTAGGTGATACAGAGGCATGGTAGGTGATACAGAGGCATGGTAGGTGACACAGAGGTATAGTAGGTGACACAGAGGCATGGTAGGTGATACAGAGGCATGGTAGGTGACACAGAGGCATGGTAGGTGACACAGAGGTATAGTAGGTGACACAGAGGCATGGTAGGTGATACAAAGGCATGGTAGGTGACACAGAGGTATAGGTGACACAGAGGCATGGTAGGTGATACAGAGGCATGGTAGGTGACACAGAGGCATGTTAGGTGACACAGAGCTATAGTAGGTGACACAGAGGTATAGTAGGTGATACAGAGGCATGGTAGGTGACACAGAGGCATGGTAGGTGACACAGAGGTATGGTAGGTGACACAGAGGCATGGTAGGTGATACAGAGGTATGGTATGTGATACAGAGGTATAGTTGGTGATACAGAGGCACGGTAGGTGACACAGGTATAGTAGGTGACACAGAGGTATAGGTGACACAGAGGCATGGTAGGTGATACAGAGGCATGGTAGGTGACACAGAGGTATAGTAGGTGATACAGAGGCATGGTAGGTGATACAGAGGCATGGTAGGTGACACAGAGGTATAGTAGGTGATACAGAGGCATGGTAGGTGATACAGAGGCATGGTAGGTGATACAGAGGCATGGTAGGTGACACAGGGGCATGGTAGATGATACAGGGGCATGGTAGGTGATACAGAGGTATAGTAGGGGACACAGAGGAATAGTAGGTGATACACAGGCATGGTAGGTGACACAGGTATAGTAGGTGATACAGAGGTATAGTAGGTGACACAGAGGCATGGTAGGTGATACAGAGGTATAGTAGGTGACACAGAGGCATGGTAGGTGATACAGAGGCATGGTAGGTGACACAGAGGTATAGTAGGTGACACAGAGGTATTGTAGGTGATACAGAGGTATAGTAGGTGACACAGAGGCATGGTAGGTGATACAGAGGTATAGTAGGTGACACAGAGGCATGGTAGGTGATACAGAGGCATGGTAGGTGACACAGAGGTATAGGTGACAGAGGCATGGTAGGTGACACAGAGGCATGGTAGGTGATACAGAGGCATGGTAGGTGACACAGAGGTATAGGTGACACAGAGGCATGGTAGGTGATACAGAGGCATGGTAGGTGACACAGAGGCATGGTAGGTGACACAGAGGCATGGTAGGTGACACAGAGGTATAGTAGGTGACACAGAGGCATGGTAGGTGATACAAAGGCATGGTAGGTGACACAGAGGTATAGGTGACACAGAGGCATGGTAGGTGATACAGAGGCATGGTAGATGACACAGAGGCATTGTAGGTGATACAGAGGCATGGTAGGTGATACAGAGGTATAGTAGGTGATACAGAGGCACGGTAGGTGACACAGGTATAGTAGGTGACACAGAGGTATAGTAGGTGACACAGAGGCATGGTAGGTGACACAGGTATAGTAGGTGACACAGAGGCATGGTAGGTGATACAGAGGCATGGCAGGTGATACAGAGGCATGGTAGGTGACACAGAGGCATGGTAGGTGAAACAGAGTCATGGTAGGTGACACAGAGCTATAGTAGGTGACACAGAGGTATAGTAGGTTACACAGAGGCATGGTAGGTGACACAGGTATAGTAGGTGACACAGAGGCATGGTAGGTGATGCAGAGGCATGGTAGGTGATACAGAGGCATGGTAGGTGATAAAGAGGCATGGTATGTGATACAGAGGCAATGTAGGTGACACAGAGGTATAGTAGGTGACACAGAGGTATTGTAGGTGATACAGAGGCATGGTAGGTGACACAGGCATAGTAGGTGATACAGAGGTATAGTAGGTGACACAGAGGCATGGTAGGTGACACAGGTATAGTAGGTGATACAGAGGTATAGTAGGTGACACAGAGGCATGGTAGGTGATACAGAGGTATAGTAGGGGACACAGAGGCATGGTAGGTGATACAGAGGCATGGTAGGTGACACAGAGGTATTGTAGGTGATACAGAGGCATGGTAGGTGACACAGAGCTATAGTAGGGGACACAGAGGCATGGTAGGTGATACAGAGGCATGGTAGGTGACACAGAGGTATAGGTGACACAGAGGTATTGTAGGTGATACAGAGGCATGATAGGTGACACAGGCATAGTAGGTGATACAGAGGTATAGTAGGTGACACAGAGGCATGGTAGGTGATACAGAGGCATGGTAGGTGACACAGAGGTATAGTAGGTGACACAGAGGTATTGTAGGTGACACAGGTATAGTAGGTGATACAGAGGTATAGTAGGTGACACAGAGGCATGGTAGGTGATACAGAGGTATAGTAGGTGACACAGTGGCATGGTAGGTGATACAGAGGCATGGTAGGTGATACAGAGGCATGGTAGGTGACACAGAGGCATGGTAGGTGATACAGAGGCATGGTAGGTGACACAGAGGTATAGTAGGTGACACAGAGGCATGGTAGGTGATACAGAGGCATGGTAGGTGATACAGAGGCATGGTAGGTGACACAGAGGTATAGTAGGTGACACAGAGGCATGGTAGGTGATACAAAGGCATGGTAGGTGACACAGAGGTATAGGTGACACAGAGGCATGGTAGGTGATACAGAGGCATGGTAGGTGACACAGAGGCATTGTAGGTGATACAGAGGCATGGTAGGTGATACAGAGGTATAGTAGGTGATACAGAGGCACGGTAGGTGACACAGGTATAGTAGGGTGACACAGAGGTATAGTAGGTGATACAGAGGCATGGTAGGTGACACAGGTATAGTAGGTGACACAGAGGCATGGTAGGTGATACAGAGGCATGGCAGGTGACACAGAGGCATGGTAGGTGACACAGAGGCATGGTAGGTGACACAGAGGTATAGTAGGTGACACAGAGGTATAGTAGGTGACACAGAGGCATGGCAGGTGATACAGAGGCATGGTAGGTGACACAGAAGTATTGTAGGTGATACAGAGGCATGGTAGGTGATACAGAGGCATGGTAGGTGACACAGAGGCATGGTAGGTGACACAGAGGCATGGTAGGTGACACAGAGGCATGGTAGGTGAAACAGAGTCATGGTAGGTGACACAGAGGCATGGTAGGTGAAACAGAGTCATGGTAGGTGACACAGAGGCATGGTAGGTGACACAGAAGTATTGTAGGTGATACAGAGGCATGGTAGGTGATACAGAGGCATGGTAGGTGATACAGAGGCATGGTAGGTGACACAGAGGTATAGTAGGTGATACAGAGTCATGGTAGGTGACACAGAGCTATAGTAGGTGACACAGAGGCATGGTAGGTGACACAGAGGCATGGTAGGTGACACAGGTAAAGTAGGTGATACAGAGGTATAGTAGGTGATACAGAGGCATGGTAGGTGACACAGAGGCATGGTAGGTGACACAGAGGCATGGTAGGTGATACAGAGGCATGGTAGGTGACACAGAGGCATGGTAGGTGACACAGAGCTATAGTAGGTGACACAGAGGTATAGTAGGTGATACAGAGGCATGGTAGGTGACACAGAGTCATGGTAGGTGACACAGAGGTATGGTAGGTGACACAGAGGCATGGTAGGTGATACAGACGTATGGTATGTGATACAGAGGTATAGTTGGTGATACAGAGGCACCGTAGGTGATACAGAGGCATGGTAGGTGATACAGAGGCATGGTAGGTGACACAGAGGTATGGTAGGTGACACAGAGGCATGGTAGGTGATACAGAGGCATGGTAGGTGACACAGAGGTATAGTAGGTGACACAGAGGCATGGTAGGTGATACAGAGGCATGGTAGGTGATACAGAGGCATGGTAGGTGACACAGAGGTATAGTAGGTGACACAGAGGCATGGTAGGTGATACAGAGGCATGGTAGGTGATAAAGAGGCATGGTATGTGATACAGAGGCAATGTAGGTGACACAGAGGTATAGTAGGTGATACAGAGTCATGGTAGGGGACACAGAGCTATAGTAGGTGACACAGAGGCATGGTAGGTGACACAGAGGCATGGTAGGTGACACAGGTAAAGTAGGTGATACAGAGGTATAGTAGGTGATACAGAGGCATGGTAGGTGACACAGAGGCATGGTAGGTGACACAGAGGCATGGTAGGTGATACAGAGGCATGGTAGGTGACACAGAGGCATGGTAGGTGACACAGAGCTATAGTAGGTGACACAGAGGTATAGTAGGTGATACAGAGGCATGGTAGGTGACACAGAGTCGTGGTAGGTGACACAGAGGTGTGGTAGGTGACACAGAGGCATGGTAGGTGATACAGAGGTATGGTATGTGATACAGAGGTATAGTTGGTGATACAGAGGCACGGTAGGTCACACAGGTATAGTAGGTGACACAGAGGTATAGGTGACACAGAGGCATGGTAGGTGATACAGAGGCATGGTAGGTGATACAGAGGTATGGTAGGTGACACAGAGGCATGGTAGGTGATACAGAGGTATGGTATGTGATACAGAGGCATGGTAGGTGATACAGAGGCACGGTAGGTCACACAGGTATAGTAGGTGACACAGAGGTATAGGTGACACAGAGGCATGGTAGGTGATGCAGAGGCATGGTAGGTGACAGAGGTATAGTAGGTGATACAGAGGCATGGTAGGTGATACAGAGGCATGGTAGGTGACACAGAGGTATAGTAGGTGATACAGAGGCATGGTAGGTGATATAGAGGCATGGTAGGTGACACAGAGGTATGGTAGATGATACAGGGGCATGGTAGGTGATACAGAGGTATAGTAGGGGACACAGAGGTATAGTAGGTGATACACAGGCATGGTAGGTGACACAGGTATAGTAGGTGATACAGAGGCATAGTAGGTGACACAGAGGCATGGTAGGTGATACAGAGGCATGGTAGGTGACACAGAGGTATAGTAGGTGACACAGAGGTATTGTAGGTGATACAGAGGCATGGTAGGTGACACAGGCATAGTAGGTGATACAGAGGTATAGTAGGTGACACAGAGGCATGGTAGGTGACACAGGTATAGTAGGTGATACAGAGGTATAGTAGGTGACACAGAGGCATGGTAGGTGATACAGAGGTATAGTAGGGGACACAGAGGCATGGTAGGTGATACAGAGGCATGGTAGGTGACACAGAGGTATTGTAGGTGATACAGAGGCATGGTAGGTGACACAGAGCTATAGTAGGGGACACAGAGGCATGGTAGGTGATACAGAGGCATGGTAGGTGACACAGAGGTATAGGTGACACAGAGGTATTGTAGGTGATACAGAGGCATGATAGGTGACACAGGCATAGTAGGTGATACAGAGGTATAGTAGGTGACACAGAGGCATGGTAGGTGATACAGAGGCATGGTAGGTGACACAGAGGTATAGTAGGTGACACAGAGGTATTGTAGGTGACACAGGTATAGTAGGTGATACAGAGGTATAGTAGGTGACACAGAGGCATGGTAGGTGATACAGAGGTATAGTAGGTGACACAGTGGCATGGTAGGTGATACAGAGGCATGGTAGGTGATACAGAGGCATGGTAGGTGACACAGAGGCATGGTAGGTGATACAGAGGCATGGTAGGTGACACAGAGGTATAGTAGGTGACACAGAGGCATGGTAGGTGATACAGAGGCATGGTAGGTGACACAGAGGCATGGTAGGTGACACAGAGGTATAGTAGGTGACACAGAGGCATGGTAGGTGATACAAAGGCATGGTAGGTGACACAGAGGTATAGGTGACACAGAGGCATGGTAGGTGATACAGAGGCATGGTAGGTGACACAGAGGCATTGTAGGTGATACAGAGGCATGGTAGGTGATACAGAGGTATAGTAGGTGATACAGAGGCACGGTAGGTGACACAGGTATAGTAGGGTGACACAGAGGTATAGTAGGTGATACAGAGGCATGGTAGGTGACACAGGTATAGTAGGTGACACAGAGGCATGGTAGGTGATACAGAGGCATGGCAGGTGACACAGAGGCATGGTAGGTGACACAGAGGCATGGTAGGTGACACAGAGGTATAGTAGGTGACACAGAGGTATAGTAGGTGACACAGAGGCATGGCAGGTGATACAGAGGCATGGTAGGTGACACAGAAGTATTGTAGGTGATACAGAGGCATGGTAGGTGATACAGAGGCATGGTAGGTGACACAGAGGCATGGTAGGTGACACAGAGGCATGGTAGGTGACACAGAGGCATGGTAGGTGAAACAGAGTCATGGTAGGTGACACAGAGGCATGGTAGGTGAAACAGAGTCATGGTAGGTGACACAGAGGCATGGTAGGTGACACAGAAGTATTGTAGGTGATACAGAGGCATGGTCGGTGATACAGAGGCATGGTATGTGATACAGAGGCATTGTAGGTGACACAGAGGTATAGTAGGTGATACAGAGTCATGGTAGGGAACACAGAGCTATAGTAGGTGACACAGAGGCATGGTAGGTGACACAGAGGCATGGTAGGTGACACAGGTAAAGTAGGTGATACAGAGGTATAGTAGGTGATACAGAGGCATGGTAGGTGACACAGAGGCATGGTAGGTGACACAGAGGCATGGTAGGTGATACAGAGGCATGGTAGGTGACACAGAGGCATGGTAGGTGACACAGAGCTATAGTAGGTGACACAGAGGTATAGTAGGTGATACAGAGGCATGGTAGGTGACACAGAGTCGTGGTAGGTGACACAGAGGTATGGTTGGTGACACAGAGGCATGGTAGGTGATACAGACGTATGGTATGTGATACAGAGGTATAGTTGGTGATACAGAGGCACCGTAGGTGATACAGAGGCATGGTAGGTGATACAGAGGCTTGGTAGGTGACACAGAGGTATGGTAGGTCACACAGTGGCATGGTAGGTGATACATAGGCATGGTAGGTGACACAGAGGTATAGTAGGTGATACAGTACAGGTGGCCAGATATGCCAAGATTATCCCAGATAATTTTATATGTTGGTATTTCCCAGGTTATACTATAATACATTACAAGACCATATCCATGCTGAATTATATGAAATTCCGAGTTATCAATGCTGAGTTATCGAGGGTTTGCTGTATATGGGTGTATGGACATAACCCAGCTTATTTGGACTGTTTGTGGAAAATTAGACATGAGTCTGGTTGTTGAAAACTGTTTTCACTGACATGACTGTTTTGTAAAGTGTTTACCAATAGCAGAAGTGCTTCTCCATGTGTACTGGGTAGGAGTGTGTCACCAACCAGGGCTGCCCAATCATACTCCCCCGTGGTGAGCAAAAAATCCCTATGACGAGTTAGATTAAAAATTCATGAGTCTGTCAGGCGAGTGATAATTTTGTGTCCTGCAAAAGTGAAGGAGACCTCTTAAGAAGATGCTGCGATTTTGAAAGGTTTTTTATTGAACAGTTCTGCCTTGTGCATGAGAAGGCATGAATATTGATTAATACTCATCAGATGATGAAAGAGCTGCCATCTGCTCTCGTTGGTAAGGCAAGTGGGATGCTGTCGGAGGAAACGAGCTCCGTGACACTCACCCTGCATTGGGTGCCTGGGGATATTGGGGACTGCTGTGCCTCTGGGAGTCTTCTTTGGCCCCCTCCATATTGGCTGATCCATTGTGATGACTGCCTGGTCTTAATGACTGTTTAACACCTCCTGGTTGAGTGCCCCAGTTTCTGAGATCTTTATAATAAGCACCTCTCCCAGTGCCTGGCAGGGGGGGGGGGGGGGGAATGGGTCTTTGGTGCTGGGGAGGAGTGGGTAGCGTGGGAAGGGATTTCCTCTCCTCCGTGAAGGAAGCCGGCCGTCTACACAAGCTTTAAGTTTTATCTATGAACGTTTAATGTTTTTTTATGAAAGTTCTGTTATTTATTACTAATGTTTTATACTTTACATTATTTAATTTTAGTCTTTTAAATTTTATTTTTAATTCAACAGGAATGTAATTCCCACAATCAGTTTAAAATGGATATTATTCATTTTCTATTTACAACTTAAACATTACGTGGTTCTTCTCACACAGTAATTTATCATTAATGTTAACTGTACAGACTTAATATTACTGTAGAGACACGAGACAGTGATTTGGAAGGGGAAGCCGCCGCAACACAAAACGTTTGTTGTAAACCACTAAAAGTTGACCTCAGTGAATGTAGGTAGCAAGGCACTGGTGATGCATATGAATGCTGGACTGAGACTGAGGCATGTGCCATGTGACACCCACACACATACGAACACACAAACCGTCCAGACTGATGGACAATTTTCCTGACTTTTTCAGTATTTCTGATAAATACAGGGGCAGTCTGGAGTACCTTGGAGGGTGTGAGAAAAGCGAATTCCGTTATATACAATAGTCCGATTTATTGAGGCTCTACTTAATCCGTTCACCTATGAGAAAAGTTGTGTGTTAAACAACTTCCTATATGGAGGTAAATATAATCATGAGACAAGGAATGAAGGTTAATTCCTTTTTTGTTATTTCATTGTCAGCTTAATGTTTTATATGCGGATCCTAATATCATTATGTATACAGTATTAATATATAGTTTATAATCACAGGAAGTATGCAAGGGGAGAACATCCAGAGTGCCCGAGCGACTCTTCTCTTGTTCCTCAAGAGTTTACCCGCAGGATGTTTGTTCAACATCATCAGCTTTGGCAGTACTTTCACCTTGCTCTTCCCTCAGTAAGTAAGATGACTAAAACATTTGGTGCCACATGGCCTGGGAGATTGTCTTTAACTTATTACATGGTGGTAACACATTTTTTATCACACAAATGGTGTGAAAATTATGACGTTGAACTAATAGTTTTGAACCAAATGAAAATAAACAATTTATATCACACCTTCAGCTTTAAGCCATATCCACTAATTCAGTTATTCACACCAACCCCACTGTCATTCATTATTAGATATACAGCGCAGTACAATACAGTACAGAACAGTACGGTACAGTACGGTACAGTACAATACAGTACAACACAGCACAGTACAGTACAGTACAGCACAGCACAGCACAGCACAGTACAGCACAGTACAGTATAGTACAGCACAGCACAGTACAGTACAGTACAGCACAGCACAGCATAGCACAGTACAGTACAGCACAGCACAGCACAGCACAGCACAGTACAGGACAGTATAGTACAGTACAGCACAGTACAGTACAGTACAGTACAGTACAGTACAGCACAGTACAGTACAGTACAGCACAGCACAGCATAGCACAGTACAGCACAGTACAATACAGCACAGTACAGCACAGCACAGCACAGTACAGCACAGTATAGTACAGCACAGCACAGTACAGCACAGTACAGTACAGTACAGCACAGCACAGCATAGCACAGTACAGTACAGCACAGTACAATACAGCACAGTACAGTACAGCACAGTACAGTACAGTACAGCACAGCACAGCACAGTACAGCACAGCACAGCACAGTACAGTACAGCACAGCACAGTACAGGACAGTATAGTACAGTACAGCACAGTACAGTACAGTACAGTACAGTACAGTACAGCACAGTACAGTACAGTACAGCACAGTACAGTACAGTACAGTACACTTAGATATTGTAAAAAATGTTCATCAGTTGGTGTGTGTGTGTGTGTGTGTGTACAGTATTTAGAAGACAGGTGAGACGCCTTAAAGGCCTCCATGTTGCAGTAAATGATTCAGAACTGAGGTAAGTGCTGGTGTATTCTTAAAGCCTTTACAAATATTGTCAACCTCCTACATCTGTTGTGGTCAACAAGTTGCTGGTCAATAACACATGTACAGTACAGTAGTTGTTCCACCAACCACAGATGACTAGTTCACGTCTCTTTCGCTGGTGATATCACCCACTATCATGTCCAGACCAACACAACTGCAGCCATAGATCTCTCATTGTGCTCAATAAACTCTCTACTGGACTTTGAGTGGCGAGTAACAGACAACCTCAGAGGAAGTGACCACTACCCTATTCTACTTTCCTCCCCGGAAGTCCTGACACCACGAGTTCCCTGTTGGGGGTTAGACAAGGAGGAATGGGACTTGTTGAAGGAACTAGTGAAGGTAGACGAGAGTACTGAAGAATTTCCCTCTGTAGATGAAGCAGTTGAATACTTAGCCAGCCTCCTCCAATGGGCTGCTCACTGCTCCATTCCTCGGACCTCTGGTCGTGTAGCTCGCCGACCTGTTCCTTGGTGGTCGGAGGAGTGCTGACAGGCAGTTGTTGAGCAGCACAGAGCTTATGGTCGCTATCGGGGTCATAAGACAGAATTTTATCCTGTGGAATGCAAACGGGCCAGAGCCCAAGCTTTTGGAGTCTTAAAGATTGCCCGTCACCAGTCTTTTTCTTCTTATGGCTCCTCTCTAACTGAAACGAGTGCAGAAAATAGCAGGCAAGTTTTCATCTAAACCTATCCCAGTTCTCAGGGCTACTGATGACAGCTCAGTTGCCACCCCTCAAGAAGTTGCAGAGGTTTTTGCCACAGCATGTTGCAGGCGTGTCTTCTTGGCAGCTTGATCCTTGGAGTTTAAGCGGCTGTGTAGAGCAGAGCAGTCACGGGCCCTGGTTTTTGGAGTGGGACGTGGCGAGACATACAACATCAAGTTCTCATTGATAGAAATGTGAACCGCCCTCTTACTCACGGGAGATACATCACCAGGGCCTGATGATATCCCATTTTCAATGGTCTGCCAACATCTAGTCTGTGTTTTTTTCCCACCTAGAGAAAGCATATGACATAGCTTGGAGATTTGGCATCCTCAAGTAGCTTCACAATTTTGGTTTGCAGATAAATTTACCATCAATAATAGGATAGTTTTTGGGATGTCACACTTTTAGGGTCCATGTAGCCACAAAAATTTCAGCAACACATATTCAGGAGGACAGGGTTCCTCAGGCCACTGTAATAAATGGAGTAGCAGCATTGGTTCCAGGTGGTGTATCAATCTCATTATATTTAGACGACTTGGCCATTTGGTATGCAGCTTCCCGCCTGTCAGTGGCTGAACGTTGCATGCAACTTGCACTAGACAAGGTTTCACGTTGGACCAAGGAGTATTGTTTCAGGTTTTCTCCCTTGAAAAACGTTGTCATGCAGTTCTGCCACCTTGGAGGTGTTCACCCAGATCCCAATATACTGTACAGCTTTACGATCCTCATGTGTGGTGAGTCAGACACCCGCTTCGTGGGGATTATCTCCTACAACCAGCTTACAGGGCAGCCACATATTAGTTACCTCAAAGAGTCTTGCCAGCGTGCTATCATGTTATTGAGAGTCTTGAGGCACAAGTCGTGGGGTGCTGACCCAGGAACTCTGCTGCACCTTTTGTATATGCTAGTTAGACCCCAACTGGATTGTGGGTGTGAGGTGTACTCCTGAGGCTAGACTCAACACTGAGCTCTATTCATGCCTTGGACCGGTGCCTTCAGGTCTTTGTCAATCCCAAGTCTGCTAGTTGATAATGATGAGCCACCCCTTGATCTTGGATGATAGTATCGCCAGGTCCAGTGTTGGTTTCACCACCACCACCACCTTCCACAGTCTGTAACCAACACTTGTGTAGTTGACGAGACTATGTCCCCACACTACACTCAGCACCCAAGCCTCCCACGAACCTTTTGGCTTCAGGGTAAGGAGGTTGTGAGTATTCATTACCTTCCTCCTGTTCAGATATGCCCCATGTGGTGCCCTAGTGCTGCTCTGTGGATTCTCTCTGAAGTTCAAGTGTGTCAGTATTTTAACAAAATGAAGGACTTACTCCCTCCCGGTGTGGTTCCTTCTCTTTCCTTAGAGCATGTCTCCTCTCACACAGGGACTATCCCTATTTACACTGACGGCTCTAAGTCAGATGCAGGGCTGGGTTTTGGGGTGTCTTTTTCCGATTTCTGTTGGGACGGTACAGTAGTCTCCCCACTGTGGCATCTATTTTACTGCTGGGCTCTCGGTTATTTTACTTGCCTTCAAGAATATTTTTACCACAACCTCATAGCAATTTCAGAATTTTGGCAATTCTCGTAGTGCTCTCCAGGCCTAAGCTAGTGTCTCATCGCCACATCCCTTAGTTATAGATATTTTACAGTGGCTGTTCCTCATCCAACCTCGGGCCAAGAAAGTCAGTTTTTGCTGGGTTCTGGCCCATGTGAGGGAGAAGGGGAATGAGTGTGCTGATGCCGTGGCAAAAGCAGCTGCTTCTCGCCCTGTGCCACATCATTCCACTCTACCTGCCGTTTGATATGAAGCCAGTAATAAGAGCTGCCATCACCTAGAGTTGGCAATGCAGGTGGGATGCTGTCGGAGCAAACAAGCTCCATGACATCCACCCTGCATTGGGTGCCTGGGGATATTGGGGGACTGTCACCCTGCCAGAAGACTGCTTTAGCCCGCCTCCGTATTGGCCACACACGGCTGACTCTTGTTTTTTTAATGTAGAGGTGCGCCCCCTCCCCATTGTGATGACTGTCTGGTCCCATTGGCTGCTCAACACCTAGTGGAGTGCTCCAGTCTCAGAGATCTTCATCGTAAGCACCTCTCCCAGTGCTGGGAGGAGGAGGAGGGTCTTACTGTCTCTCTTTGGTGCTGGGGGCGAGTGGGTGGCTTGGGATGGGACGCCCTCTTCTTCGTGGAGGAAGCCGGCCTTCTACACAACCTCTGAGTTTTATCTATTAACGTTTAATGTTTTTTACAAAAGTTCTGTTATTTATTACCTTTGTTTTTACCGTGCGTTATTTTATTTTAGTCTTTTAAGCTGTAATTTTAATTCGTTGACATATGACCTAAGCTGTGTAGTATTGTTTACAGTTTCATCTGGTGTTGCAGTAGTTGTCTTGTGTCGCTGTAGTATTGTTTACAGTTTCATTTGGTGTTACAGTAGTTGTCTTGTGTCGCTGTAGTATTGTTTACAGTTTCATTTGGTGTTACAGTAGTTGTCTTGTGTAGCTGTAGTATTGTTTACAGTTTCATTTGGTGTTACAGTAGTTGTCTTGTGCAGCTGTAGTATTGTTTACAGTTTCATTTGGTGTTACCTTCATTTCCTCATTGTTTGATTTTTCTCTTTAACAAATCCCAACTTTTTTTTCTCAATAATATTTTTATACATTATGATATAGTTTTTGAATTTTCAGAGGAAGTCGTGAGTACAATGAAACCACTTTAGCAGAGGCTTGTGCACTCCAGGAAAATATGAATGCTAATATGGGAGGCACTGAGATTCTTCAACCCTTCAAGAGTATTTACTCTCAGCCCCCAAAGACCGGATATTCAAGACAAGTAAGTATGAAAAGGATACATTTATATGTGGCCATAATATACAGTGTTTACTCACAGCCCCCAAAGTTTTGATGTTTAGAAAATTAGAATAAGAAATGTTCGTACCTCCTGTAAGACCCTGAAGGACCATAGGATTATACATGTGTCCACCACCATACTGTGTGGAGGTTATACATGTGTCCACCACCATGCTGTGTGGAGGTTATACATGTGTCCAGCACCATACTGTGTGGAGGTTATACATGTGTCCACCACCATACTGTGTGGAGGTTATACATGTGTCCACCACCATACTGTGTGGAGGTTATACATGTGTCCATCACCATACTGTGTGGAGGTTATACATGTGTCTAACCACCATACTGTGTGGAGGTTATACATGTGTCCACCACCATACTGTGTGGAGGTTATACATGTGTCCACCACCATACTGAGTGAAGGTTATACATGTGTCCACCACCATACTGTGTGGAGGTTATACATGTGTCAACCACCATACTGTGTGGAGGTTATACATTTATCCACCACCATACTGAGTGGAGGTTATACATGTGTCCACCACCATACTGTGTGGAGGTTATACATGTGTCCACCACCATACTGAGTGGAGTGTGTTGTACATGTGTCCACCACTATACTGTGTGGAGGGTGTTATACAAGTGTCCACCACCATACTGTGTGGAGTGTGTTGTACATGTGTCCACCACCATACTGTGTGAAGGGTGTTATACATGTGTCCACCACCATACTGTGTGGAGAGTGTTATACATGTGTCCACCACCATGCTATGTGGAGGGTGTTGTACATGTGTTCACTACTACACTGTGTGGAGGGTGTTATACATGTGTCCACCACCATACTGTGTGGAGGGTGTTATACAAGTGTTCACCACCACACTGTGTGGAGGGTGTTATACATTTGTCCACCACCATACTGTGTGGAGGGTGTTATACAAGTGTTCACCACCACACTGTGTGGAGGGTGTTGTACATGTGTCCACCACCATACTGTGTGGAGGTTATACATGTGTCCACCACCATACTGTGTGGAGTGTGTTGTAAATGTGTCCACCACCATACTGTGTGGAGTTTATTCATGAGTCGACCACCATACTATGTGGAGGGTGTTATACATGTGTTCACCACCATACTGTGTGGAGGGTGTTATACATGTGTCCACCACCATACTGTGTGAAGGGTGTTATACATGTGTCCACCACCATACTGTGTGGAGAGTGTTATACATGTGTCCACCACCATACTATGTGGAGGGTGTTGTACATGTGTTCACTACTACACTGTGTGAAGGGTGTTATACATGTGTCCACCACCATACTGTGTGGAGGGTGTTATACAAGTGTTCACCACCACACTGTGTGGAGGGTGTTATACATTTGTCCACCACCATACTGTGTGGAGGGTGTTATACAAGTGTTCACCACCACACTGTGTGGAGGGTGTTGTACATGTGTCCACCACCATACTGTGTGGAGGTTATACATGTGTCCACCACCATACTGTGTGGAGTGTGTTGTAAATGTGTCCACCACCATACTGTGTGGAGGTTATTCATGTGTCCACCACCATACTATGTGGAGGGTGTTATACATGTGTCCACCACCATACTGTGTGGAGGTTATTCATGTGTCCACCACCATACTATGTGGAGGGTGTTATACATGTGTTCACCACCATACTGTGTGGAGGGTGTTATACATGTGTCCACCACCATACTGTGTGGAGGGTGTTATACATGTGTCCACCACCACACTGTGTGTAGGGTGTTATACATGTGTCCACCACCATACTGTGTGGAGGGTGTTAGACAAGTGTCCACCACCATACTGTGTGGAGGGTGTTATACATGTGTCCACCACCATACTGTGTGGAGGTTATACATGTGTCCACTACCTACTGTGTGGAGGTTATACATGTGTCCACCACCATACTGTGTGGAGGGTGTTGTCCACCACCATACTGTGTGGAGGGTGTGGTCCACCACCACCATACTGTGTGGAGGGTGTTGTCCACCACCATACTGTGTGGAGGTTATTCATGTGTCCACCACCATACTGTGTGGAGGGTGTTATACATGTGTCCACCACCATACTGTGTGGAGGGTGTTATACATGTGTCCACCACCATACTGTGTGGAGGGTGTTATACATGTGTCCACCACCATACTGTGTGGAGGGTGTTATACATGTGTCCACCACCATACTGTGTGGAGGGTGTTATACATGTGTTCACCGCCATACTGTGTGGAGGTTATTCATGTGTCCACCATACTGTGTGGAGGGTGTTATACATGTATCCACCACCATACTGTGTGGAGGGTGCTGTACAAGTGTCCACCACCATACTGTGTGGAAGGTGTTATACAAGTGTCCACCACCATACTGTGTGGAGGGTGTTATACATGTGTCCACCACCATACTGTGTGGAGGTTATACATGTATCCACCACCATACTGTGTGGAGGGTGTTATACAAGTGTCCACCACCATACTGTGTGGAGGGTGTTATACAAGTGTCCACCACCATACTGTGTGGAGGGTGTTATACATGTGTCCACCACCATACTGTGTGGAGGGTGTTATACATGTGTCCACCACCATACTGTGTGGAGGGTGTTATACATGTGTCCACCACCATACTGTGTGGAGAGTGTTATACATGTGTCCACCACCATACTATGTGGAGGGTGTTGTACATGTGTTCACTACTACACTGTGTGGAGGGTGTTATACATGTGTCCACCACCACACTGTGTGGAGGGTGTTAGACAAGTGTCCACCACCATACTGTGTGGAGGGTGTTATACAAGTGTCCACCACCATACTGTGTGGAGGGTGTTATTCATGTGTCCACCACCATACTGTGTGGAGGTTATACATGTGTCCACCACCATACTGTGTGGAGAGTGTTATACATGTGTCCACCACCATACTATGTGGAGGGTGTTGTACATGTGTTCACTACTACACTGTGTGGAGGGTGTTATACATGTGTCCACCACCATACTGTGTGGAGGGTGTTATACAAGTGTCCACCACCATACTGTGTGGAGGGTGTTATACATGTGTCCACCACCATACTGTGTGGAGGGTGTTATACAAGTGTCCACCACCATACTGTGTGGAGTGTGTTATACAAGTGTCCACCACCATACTGTGTGGAGTGTGTTATACAAGTGTCCACCACCATACTGTGTGGAGTGTGTTGTACATGTGTCCACCACCATACTGTGTGGAGGTTATTCATGTGTCCACCACCATACTGTGTGGAGGTTATACATGTGTCCACCACCATACTGTGTGGAGGGTGTTATACATGTGTCCACCACCATACTGTGTGGAGGGTGTTATACAAGTGTCCACCACCATACTGTGTGGAGGGTGTTATACATGTGTTCACCACCACACTGTGCGGAGGGTAGTATACTGTACATGTGTCCACCACCACACTGTGCGGAGGGTGTCATACATGTGTCCACCACCATACTGTGTGGAGGGTGTTATACATGTGTTCACCACCACACTGTGCGGAGGGTAGTATACTGTACATGTGTCCACCACCACACTGTGCGGAGGGTGTCATACATGTGTCCACCACCATACTGTGTGGAGGGTGTTATACATGTGTCCACCACCATACT
Source organism: Homarus gammarus (assembly GCA_958450375.1). Taxonomy (NCBI): domain Eukaryota; kingdom Metazoa; phylum Arthropoda; class Malacostraca; order Decapoda; family Nephropidae; genus Homarus; species Homarus gammarus. Next base: position 177,084 of record CAUDMG010000373.1, on the reverse strand, counting down.
GTGTGGAGGGTGTCATACATGTGTCCACCACCATACTGTGTGGAGGGTGTTATACATGTGTCCACCACCACACTGTGTGGAGGGTGTTGTCCACCACCACACTGTATGGAGGGTGTTGTCCACCACCATACTGTGTGGAGGGTGTTGTCCACCACCACACTGTGTGGAGGGTGTTGTCCACCACCACACTGTGTGGAGGGTGTTGTCCACCACCACACTGTGTGGAGGGTGTTGTCCACCACCACACTGTGTGGAGGGTGTTGTCCACCACCACACTGTGTGGAGGGTGTTGTCCACCACCACACTGTGTGGAGGGTGTTGTCCACCACCACACTGTGTGGAGGGTGTTGTCTACCACCACACTGTGTTATACATGACTGACGTTATTACTATAACAGTTATGACTCAGTGTTTTGTGTTACAAGAGTCTGCTGACACAAGTAGAACTAAAGCTCTTTATTAAGGAAGGTACTTTAATAGTCTTATAGTATCTTACCTTATACTGTACTGTACATGTTGAGAAATATGTTAGGTTACCTTATACTGTACTGTACATGTTGAGAAATATGTTAGGTTACCTTATACTGTACTGTACATGTTGAGAAATATGATAGGTTACCTTATACTGTACTGTACATGTTGAGAAATATGTTAGGTTACCTTATACTGTACTGTACATGTTGAGAAATATGTTAGGTTACCTTATACTGTACTGTACATGTTGAGAAATATGTTAGGTTACCTTATACTGTACTGTACATGTTGAAAAATATGTTAGGTGATTTATTATAACTGTCTTTTATTCAACTTCAGGTTCTCTTGATCTCTGATGGGAGTGTGTGGAATGTGGCGCAGGTGACTCAGCTGGTGGGACGTCACGCTCATGAAACTAGAGTGTTTGCTGTGGGTATTGGTCATGGGGCTTCTACTGCCCTCATACACGGTGTGGCCAGAGCTGGTCGAGGACGATCTGAGATGGTCATCCAGCAGGATAAACTTCAGCACAAAGTAAGAGATTGTGTCCACTGATGACACTCTTTCAGTCACCTCAATGGTCCACACCTCTATCCTCACCCTCACCTCAATGGTCCACACCTCTGTCCTCACCCTCACCTCAATGGTCCACACCTCTATCCTCACCCTCACCTCAATGGTCCACACCTCTGTCCTCGCCCTCACCTCAATGGTCCACACCTCTGTCCTCACCCTCACCTCAATGGTCCACACCTCTGTCCTCACCCTCACCTCAATGGTCCACACCTCTGTCCTCACCCTCACCTCAATGGTCCACACCTCTGTCCTCACCCTCACCTCAATGGTCCACACCTCTGTCCTCACCCTCACCTCAATGGTCCACACCTCTGTCCTCACCCTCACCTCAATGGTCCACACCTCTGTCCTCACCCTCACCTCAATGGTCCACACCTCTGTCCTCACCCTCACCTCAATGGTCCACACCTCTGTCCTCACCCTCACCTCAATGGTCCACACCTCTGTCCTCACCCTCACCTCAATGGTCCACACCTCTGTCCTCACCCTCACCTCAATGGTCCACACCTCTGTCCTCACCCTCACCTCAATGGTCCACACCTCTGTCCTCACCCTCACCTCAATGGTCCACCTCTGTCCTCACCCTCACCTCAATGGTCCACACCTCTGTCCTCACCCTCACCTCAATGGTCCACACCTCTGTCCTCACCCTCACCTCAATGGTCCACACGTCTGTCCTCACCCTCACCTCAATGGTCCACACCTCTGTCCTCACCCTCACCTCAATGGTCCACACCTCTGTCCTCACCCTCACCTCAATGGTCCACGTGTCTGTCCTCACCCTCACCTCAATGGTCCACACCTCTGTCCTCACCCTCACCTCAATGGTCCACGTCTCTGTCCTCACCCTCACCTCAATGGTCCACACCTCTGTCCTCACCCTCACCTCAATGGTCCACACCTCTGTCCTCACCCTCACCTCAATGGTCCACACCTCTGTCCTCACCCTCACCTCAATGGTCCACACCTCTGTCCTCACCCTCACCTCAATGGTCCACACCTCTGTCCTCACCCTCACCTCAATGGTCCACACCTCTGTCCTCACCCTCACCTCAATGGTCCACACCTCTGTCCTCACCCTCACCTCAATGGTCCACACCTCTGTCCTCACCCTCACCTCAATGGTCCACACCTCTGTCCTCACCCTCACCTCAATGGTCCACACCTCTGTCCTCACCCTCACCTCAATGGTCCACACCTCTGTCCTCACCCTCACCTCAATGGTCCACACCTCTGTCCTCACCCTCACCTCAATGGTCCACACCTCTGTCCTCACCCTCACCTCAATGGTCCACACCTCTGTCCTCACCCTCACCTCAATGGTCCACACCTCTGTCCTCACCCTCACCTCAATGGTCCACACCTCTGTCCTCACCCTCACCTCAATGGTCCACACCTCTGTCCTCACCCTCACCTCAATGGTCCACACCTCTGTCCTCACCCTCACCTCAATGGTCCACACCTCTGTCCTCACCCTCACCTCAATGGTCCACACCTCTGTCCTCACCCTCACCTCAATGGTCCACACCTCTGTCCTCACCCTCACCTCAATGGTCCACACCTCTGTCCTCACCCTCACCTCAATGGTCCACACCTCTGTCCTCACCCTCACCTCAATGGTCCACACCTCTGTCCTCACCCTCACCTCAATGGTCCACACCTCTGTCCTCACCCTCACCTCAATGGTCCACACCTCTGTCCTCACCCTCACCTCAATGGTCCACACCTCTGTCCTCACCCTCACCTCAATGGTCCACACCTCTGTCCTCACCCTCACCTCAATGGTCCACACCTCTGTCCTCACCCTCACCTCAATGGTCCACACCTCTGTCCTCACCCTCACCTCAATGGTCCACACCTCTGTCCTCACCCTCACCTCAATGGTCCACACCTCTGTCCTCACCCTCACCTCAATGGTCCACACGTCTGTCCTCACCCTCACCTCAATGGTCCACACCTCTGTCCTCACCCTCACCTCAATGGTCCACACCTCTGTCCTCACCCTCACCTCAATGGTCCACACCTCTGTCCTCACCCTCACCTCAATGGTCCACACCTCTGTCCTCACCCTCACCTCAATGGTCCACACCTCTGTCCTCACCCTCACCTCAATGGTCCACACCTCTGTCCTCACCCTCACCTCAATGGTCCACACCTCTGTCCTCACCCTCACCTCAATGGTCCACACCTCTGTCCTCACCCTCACCTCAATGGTCCACACCTCTGTCCTCACCCTCACCTCAATGGTCCACACCTCTGTCCTCACCCTCACCTCAATGGTCCACACCTCTGTCCTCACCCTCACCTCAATGGTCCACACGTCTGTCCTCACCCTCACCTCAATGGTCCACACCTCTGTCCTCACCCTCACCTCAATGGTCCACCCGTCTGTCCTCACCCTCACCTCAATGGTCCACACCTCTGTCCTCACCCTCACCTCAATGGTCCACACCTCTGTCCTCACCCTCACCTCAATGGTCCACACCTCTGTCCTCACCCTCACCTCAATGGTCCACACCTCTGTCCTCACCCTCACCTCAATGGTCCACACCTCTGTCCTCACCCTCACCTCAATGGTCCACACCTCTGTCCTCACCCTCACCTCAATGGTCCACACCTCTGTCCTCACCCTCACCTCAATGGTCCACACCTCTGTCCTCACCCTCACCTCAATGGTCCACACCTCTGTCCTCACCCTCACCTCAATGGTCCACACCTCTGTCCTCACCCTCACCTCAATGGTCCACACCTCTGTCCTCACCCTCACCTCAATGGTCCACACCTCTGTCCTCACCCTCACCTCAATGGTCCACACCTCTGTCCTCACCCTCACCTCAATGGTCCACACCTCTGTCCTCACCCTCACCTCAATGGTCCACACCTCTGTCCTCACCCTCACCTCAATGGTCCACACCTCTGTCCTCACCCTCACCTCAATGGTCCACACCTCTGTCCTCACCCTCACCTCAATGGTCCACACCTCTGTCCTCACCCTCACCTCAATGGTCCACACCTCTGTCCTCACCCTCACCTCAATGGTCCACACCTCTGTCCTCACCCTCACCTCAATGGTCCACACCTCTGTCCTCACCCTCACCTCAATGGTCCACACCTCTGTCCTCACCCTCACCTCAATGGTCCACACCTCTGTCCTCACCCTCACCTCAATGGTCCACACCTCTGTCCTCACCCTCACCTCAATGGTCCACACCTCTGTCCTCACCCTCACCTCAATGGTCCACACCTCTGTCCTCACCCTCACCTCAATGGTCCACACCTCTGTCCTCACCCTCACCTCAATGGTCCACACCTCTGTCCTCACCCTCACCTCAATGGTCCACACCTCTGTCCTCACCCTCACCTCAATGGTCCACACCTCTGTCCTCACCCTCACCTCAATGGTCCACACCTCTGTCCTCACCCTCACCTCAATGGTCCACACCTCTGTCCTCACCCTCACCTCAATGGTCCACACGTCTGTCCTCACCCTCACCTCAATGGTCCACACCTCTGTCCTCACCCTCACCTCAATGGTCCACACCTCTGTCCTCACCCTCACCTCAATGGTCCACACCTCTGTCCTCACCCTCACCTCAATGGTCCACACCTCTGTCCTCACCCTCACCTCAATGGTCCACACCTCTGTCCTCACCCTCACCTCAATGGTCCACACCTCTGTCCTCACCCTCACCTCAATGGTCCACACCTCTGTCCTCACCCTCACCTCAATGGTCCACACCTCTGTCCTCACCCTCACCTCAATGGTCCACACCTCTGTCCTCACCCTCACCTCAATGGTCCACACCTCTGTCCTCACCCTCACCTCAATGGTCCACACCTCTGTCCTCACCCTCACCTCAATGGTCCACACCTCTGTCCTCACCCTCACCTCAATGGTCCACACCTCTGTCCTCACCCTCACCTCAATGGTCCACACCTCTGTCCTCACCCTCACCTCAATGGTCCACACCTCTGTCCTCACCCTCACCTCAATGGTCCACACCTCTGTCCTCACCCTCACCTCAATGGTCCACACCTCTGTCCTCACCCTCACCTCAATGGTCCACACCTCTGTCCTCACCCTCACCTCAATGGTCCACACCTCTGTCCTCACCCTCACCTCAATGGTCCACACCTCTGTCCTCACCCTCACCTCAATGGTCCACACCTCTGTCCTCACCCTCACCTCAATGGTCCACACCTCTGTCCTCACCCTCACCTCAATGGTCCACACCTCTGTCCTCACCCTCACCTCAATGGTCCACACCTCTGTCCTCACCCTCACCTCAATGGTCCACACCTCTGTCCTCACCCTCACCTCAATGGTCCACACCTCTGTCCTCACCCTCACCTCAATGGTCCACACCTCTGTCCTCACCCTCACCTCAATGGTCCACACCTCTGTCCTCACCCTCACCTCAATGGTCCACACCTCTGTCCTCACCCTCACCTCAATGGTCCACACCTCTGTCCTCACCCTCACCTCAATGGTCCACACCTCTGTCCTCACCCTCACCTCAATGGTCCACACCTCTGTCCTCACCCTCACCTCAATGGTCCACACCTCTGTCCTCACCCTCACCTCAATGGTCCACACCTCTGTCCTCACCCTCACCTCAATGGTCCACACCTCTGTCCTCACCCTCACCTCAATGGTCCACACCTCTGTCCTCACCCTCACCTCAATGGTCCACACCTCTGTCCTCACCCTCACCTCAATGGTCCACACCTCTGTCCTCACCCTCACCTCAATGGTCCACACCTCTGTCCTCACCCTCACCTCAATGGTCCACACCTCTGTCCTCACCCTCACCTCAATGGTCCACACCTCTGTCCTCACCCTCACCTCAATGGTCCACACCTCTGTCCTCACCCTCACCTCAATGGTCCACTACTCTGTCCTCACCCTCACCTCAATGGTCCACACCTCTGTCCTCACCCTCACCTCAATGGTCCACACCTCTGTCCTCACCCTCACCTCAATGGTCCACACCTCTGTCCTCACCCTCACCTCAATGGTCCACACCTCTGTCCTCACCCTCACCTCAATGGTCCACACCTCTGTCCTCACCCTCACCTCAATGGTCCACACCTCTGTCCTCACCCTCACCTCAATGGTCCACACCTCTGTCCTCACCCTCACCTCAATGGTCCACACCTCTGTCCTCACCCTCACCTCAATGGTCCACACCTCTGTCCTCACCCTCACCTCAATGGTCCACACCTCTGTCCTCACCCTCACCTCAATGGTCCATACCTCTGTCCTCTCCCTCACCTCAATGGTCCACACCTCTGTCACCCTCACCTCAATGGTCCACGTGTCTGTCCTCACCCTCACCTCAATGGTCCACACCTCTGTCCTCACCCTCACCTCAATGGTCCACACCTCTGTCCTCACCCTCACCTCAATGGTCCACACCTCTGTCCTCACCCTCACCTCAATGGTCCACACCTCTGTCCTCACCCTCACCTCAATGGTCCACACCTCTGTCCTCACCCTCACCTCAATGGTCCACACCTCTGTCCTCACCCTCACCTCAATGGTCCACGTGTCTGTCCTCACCCTCACCTCAATGGTCCACACCTCTGTCCTCACCCTCACCTCAATGGTCCACACCTCTGTCACCACCCTCACCTCAATGGTCCACACCTCTGTCCTCACCCTCACCTCAATGGTCCACACCTCTGTCCTCACCCTCACCTCAATGGTCCACACCTCTGTCCTCACCCTCACCTCAATGGTCCACGTGTCTGTCCTCACCCTCACCTCAATGGTCCACACCTCTGTCCTCACCCTCACCTCAATGGTCCACACCTCTGTCCTCACCCTCACCTCAATGGTCCACACCTCTGTCCTCACCCTCACCTCAATGGTCCACACCTCTGTCCTCGCCCTCACCTCAATGGTCCACGTGTCTGTCCTCACCCTCACCTCAATGGTCCACACCTCTGTCCTCACCCTCACCTCAATGGTCCACTCGTCTGTCCTCACCCTCACCTCAATGGTCCACACCTCTGTCCTCACCCTCACCTCAATGGTCCACACCTCTGTCCTCACCCTCACCTCAATGGTCCACACCTCTGTCCTCACCCTCACCTCAATGGTCCACGTGTCTGTCCTCACCCTCACCTCAATGGTCCACACCTCTGTCCTCACCCTCACCTCATGGTCCACACCTCTGTCCTCACCCTCACCTCAATGGTCCACACCTCTGTCCTCACCCTCACCTCAATGGTCCACACCTCTGTCCTCACCCTCACCTCAATGGTCCACACCTCTGTCCTCACCCTCACCTCAATGGTCCACGTGTCTGTCCTCACCCTCACCTCAATGGTCCACACCTCTGTCCTCACCCTCACCTCAATGGTCCACACCTCTGTCCTCACCCTCACCTCAATGGTCCACACCTCTGTCCTCGCCCTCACCTCAATGGTCCACACCTCTGTCCTCACCCTCACCTCAATGGTCCACACCTCTGTCCTCACCCTCACCTCAATGGTCCACACCTCTGTCCTCACCCTCACCTCAATGGTCCACACCTCTGTCCTCGCCCTCACCTCAATGGTCCATGTGTCTGTCCTCACCCTCACCTCAATGGTCCACACCACTGTCCTCACCCTCACCTCAATGGTCCACGTGTCTGTCCTCACCCTCACCTCAATGGTCCACACCTCTGTCCTCACCCTCACCTCAATGGTCCACACCTCTGTCCTCACCCTCACCTCAATGGTCCACACCTCTGTCCTCACCCTCACCTCAATGGTCCACACCTCTGTCCTCACCCTCACCTCAATGGTCCACGTGTCTGTCCTCACCCTCACCTCAATGGTCCACACCTCTGTCCTCACCCTCACCTCAATGGTCCACACCTCTGTCCTCACCCTCACCTCAATGGTCCACACCTCTGTCCTCACCCTCACCTCAATGGTCCACACCTCTGTCCTCACCCTCACCTCAATGGTCCACACGTCTGTCCTCACCCTCACCTCAATGGTCCACGTGTCTGTCCTCACCCTCACCTCAATGGTCCACACCTCTGTCCTCACCCTCACCTCAATGGTCCACACCTCTGTCCTCACCCTCACCTCAATGGTCCACACCTCTGTCCTCACCCTCACCTCAATGGTCCACACCTCTGTCCTCACCCTCACCTCAATGGTCCACACCTCTGTCCTCACCCTCACCTCAATGGTCCACACCTCTGTCCTCACCCTCACCTCAATGGTCCACACCTCTGTCCTCACCCTCACCTCAATGGTCCACACCTCTGTCCTCACCCTCACCTCAATGGTCCACACCTCTGTCCTCACCCTCACCTCAATGGTCCACACCTCTGTCCTCACCCTCACCTCAATGGTCCACACCTCTGTCCTCACCCTCACCTCAATGGTCCACACCTCTGTCCTCACCCTCACCTCAATGGTCCACACCTCTGTCCTCACCCTCACCTCAATGGTCCACACCTCTGTCCTCACCCTCACCTCAATGGTCCACACCTCTGTCCTCACCCTCACCTCAATGGTCCACTCGTCTGTCCTCACCCTCACCTCAATGGTCCACACCTCTGTCCTCACCCTCACCTCAATGGTCCACGTGTCTGTCCTCACCCTCACCTCAATGGTCCACACCTCTGTCCTCACCCTCACCTCAATGGTCCACATCTCTGTCCTCACCCTCACCTCAATGGTCCACACCTCTGTCCTCACCCTCACCTCAATGGTCCACGTGTCTGTCCTCACCCTCACCTCAATGGTCCACACCTCTGTCCTCACCCTCACCTCAATGGTCCACACCTCTGTCCTCACCCTCACCTCAATGGTCCACACCTCTGTCCTTACCTCAATGGTCCACACCTCTGTCCTCATCCTCACCTCAATGGTCCACACCTCTGTCCTCACCCTCACCTCAATGGTCCACACCTCTGTCCTCACCCTCACCTCAATGGTCCACACCTCTGTCCTCACCCTCACCTCAATGGTCCACACCTCTGTCCTCACCCTCACCTCAATGGTCCACACCTCTGTCCTCACCCTCACCTCAATGGTCCACACCTCTGTCCTCACCCTCACCTCAATGGTCCACACCTCTGTCCTCACCCTCACCTCAATGGTCCACACCTCTGTCCTCACCCTCACCTCAATGGTCCACACCTCTGTCCTCACCCTCACCTCAATGGTCCACACCTCTGTCCTCACCCTCACCTCAATGGTCCACACCTCTGTCCTCACCCTCACCTCAATGGTCCACACCTCTGTCCTCACCCTCACCTCAATGGTCCACACCTCTGTCCTCACCCTCACCTCAATGGTCCACACCTCTGTCCTCACCCTCACCTCAATGGTCCACACCTCTGTCCTCACCCTCACCTCAATGGTCCACACCTCTGTCCTCACCCTCACCTCAATGGTCCACACCTCTGTCCTCACCCTCACCTCAATGGTCCACACCTCTGTCCTCACCCTCACCTCAATGGTCCACACCTCTGTCCTCACCCTCACCTCAATGGTCCACACCTCTGTCCTCACCCTCACCTCAATGGTCCACACCTCTGTCCTCACCCTCACCTCAATGGTCCACACCTCTGTCCTCACCCTCACCTCAATGGTCCACTTGTCTGTCCTCACCCTCACCTCAATGGTCCACACCTCTGTCCTCACCCTCACCTCAATGGTCCACTCGTCTGTCCTCACCCTCACCTCAATGGTCCACACCTCTGTCCTCACCCTCACCTCAATGGTCCACACCTCTGTCCTCACCCTCACCTCAATGGTCCACACCTCTGTCCTCACCCTCACCTCAATGGTCCACACCTCTGTCCTCGCCCTCACCTCAATGGTCCATGTGTCTGTCCTCACCTCAATGGTCCACACCTCTGTCCTCACCCTCACCTCAATGGTCCACACCTCTGTCCTCACCCTCACCTCAATGGTCCACATCTCTGTCCTCACCCTCACCTCAATGGTCCACACCTCTGTCCTCACCCTCACCTCAGTGGTCCACACCTCTGTCCTCACCCTCACCTCAATGGTCCACACCTCTGTCCTCACCCTCACCTCAATGGTCCACACCTCTGTCCTCACCCTCACCTCAATGGTCCACACCTCTGTCCTCACCCTCACCTCAATGGTCCACACCTCTGTCCTCACCCTCACCTCAATGGTCCACACCTCTGTCCTCACCTCACTGGTCCACGTGTCTGTCCTCACCCTCACCTCAATGGTCCACATCTCTGTCCTCACCCTCACCTCAATGGTCCACATCTCTGTCCTCACCCTCACCTCAATGGTCCACACCTCTGTCCTCACCCTCACCTCAATGGTCCACACCTCTGTCCTCACCCTCACCTCAATGGTCCACACCTCTGTCCTCACCCTCACCTCAATGGTCCACACCTCTGTCCTCACCCTCACCTCAATGGTCCACACCTCTGTCCTCACCCTCACCTCAATGGTCCACACCTCTGTCCTCACCCTCACCTCAATGGTCCACACCTCTGTCCTCACCCTCACCTCAATGGTCCACATCTCTGTCCTCACCCTCACCTCAATGGTCCACACCTCTGTCCTCACCCTCACCTCAATGGTCCACACCTCTGTCCTCACCCTCACCTCAATGGTCCACATCTCTGTCCTCACCCTCACCTCAATGGTCCACACCTCTGTCCTCACCCTCACCTCAATGGTCCACACCTCTGTCCTCACCCTCACCTCAATGGTCCACATCTCTGTCCTCACCCTCACCTCAATGGTCCACACCTCTGTCCTCACCCTCACCTCAATGGTCCACGTGTCTGTCCTCACCCTCACCTCAATGGTCCACACCTCTGTCCTCACCCTCACCTCAATGGTCCACACCTCTGTCCTCACCCTCACCTCAATGGTCCACGTGTCTGTCCTCACCCTCACCTCAATGGTCCACACCTCTGTCCTCACCCTCACCTCAATGGTCCACACCTCTGTCCTCACCCTCACCTCAATGGTCCACATCTCTGTCCTCACCCTCACCTCAATGGTCCACACCTCTGTCCTCACCCTCACCTCAATGGTCCACACCTCTGTCCTCACCCTCACCTCAATGGTCCACGTGTCTGTCCTCACCCTCACCTCAATGGTCCACACCTCTTTCCTCACCCTCACCTCAATGGTCCACACCTCTGTCCTCACCCTCACCTCAATGGTCCACACCTCTGTCCTCACCTCAATGGTCCACACCTCTGTCCTCACCCTCACCTCAATGGTCCACACCTCTGTCCTCACCCTCACCTCAATGGTCCACGTGTCTGTCCTCACCCTCACCTCAATGGTCCACGTGTCTGTCCTCACCCTCACCTCAATGGTCCACACCTCTGTCCTCACCCTCACCTCAATGGTCCACACCTCTGTCCTCACCCTCACCTCAATGGTCCACGTGTCTGTCCTCACCCTCACCTCAATGGTCCACACCTCTGTCCTCACCCTCACCTCAATGGTCCACACCTCTGTCCTCACCCTCACCTCAATGGTCCACACCTCTGTCCTCACCCTCACCTCAATGGTCCACACCTCTGTCCTCACCCTCACCTCAATGGTCCACACCTCTGTCCTCACCCTCACCTCAATGGTCCACACCTCTGTCCTCACCCTCACCTCAATGGTCCACACCTCTGTCCTCACCCTCACCTCAGTGGTCCACACCTCTGTCCTCACCCTCACCTCAATGGTCCACACCTCTGTCCTCACCCTCACCTCAATGGTCCACACCTCTGTCCTCACCCTCACCTCAATGGTCCACACCTCTGTCCTCACCCTCACCTCAATGGTCCACACCTCTGTCCTCACCCTCACCTCAGTGGTCCACACCTCTGTCCTCACCCTCACCTCAGTGGTCCACACCTCTGTCCTCACCCTCACCTCAGTGGTCCACACCTCTGTCCTCACCCTCACCTCAGTGGTCCACACCTCTGTCCTCACCCTGAACCTCCCATCCATCATTCCCTGGTAGACTTGTTAAAAGCGCTCCTCTTGACACCTCAATAGAATACAGTAGTACTGTACTGAAGACTGACAGTTGGCCCCAACTTGGTGAGCTTGTTGTAATTATCTGTGGTGTCACCTTCCCTAGTGAGGACAGAACAACTCTAACTTTTAACCTTGCATCATTAGTCTTGTGGGACCTTTTGAATTTAATTATTTTTTAAACAATGTGATGGACTATCAGAGGTGTGCCTGCTAATACTGTAAAGATTAGTTTCTTCTTTATTTTTATATAATAATCTTGTTTCATCTTTTTACTGGAATAATTTTATTCTGTAAATAATATTGATACAGTTCGTCCCCGAATTACGTACATCCGAATTACGTACAAACGGCCGATACGTACATCGTTTCTGAAGTCTTTAATTGCAAAAATATTGTCTTAAAAGGGCGAGCAATTTTTAAATTTGGCGGGCGAGACAGCCGCACCGCGCCGCCACTATCACTGACCATGCAGACGACACGCTAGACGCACCAAAACAACACGTGTGGTCATTGTGCATACTTCTCCTGTGAATTTCTGCCCTATTTTGTACACTTTACTCTGTGTGCAATGACTGGTGTAAAGCGTAAGAGTGGTGAAGCCAGTGGGAGTGCTACGAAACGTCAAGCAATCTCACTAGAGGTAAAAATGGACATAATAAAACTGCTTGAAAGTGGTGAAAAGTTGACCAATGTTGCCCGCAAATTTAACCTGAGTCGGTCAACTGTTAATACAATTGATAAGGGCAAAGAAAAGATCAAGGAACATGTGAAATCTGCGCGCCGGTCCCAGAGAGGACGGCGCTGTACAGGACGTTTGTTTACTCCAGGTCTCGCGCACAGCGATGGTTATTTCGTTCATCTTTTCGTTTTATCCATGGAGTAAATTTAAAAGTAGACTTCGAGAAAACATTCAGTTAAAACACAAGGATATTAAAAGTTTGAGTCAATAGTACAATTTGTAGTATGTTTAATACAACATCTCTACAGAAATGCATAAACATGAAATTAACGCATCGGCGACTTTTGCCGGTCGGAACAACGCATCGGCTACTTTTGCCGGTCGGAACTCACGTCGAGTGAGGTGTGAGTGCAGACCGTCCTGTGGCGCGCCGGTACCTGGTAAGGTTTTGACCCCTGTTGGTGTCTCAGTATGATTCAGGAGAAAGCCCTAAGTCTTTTCAACGACCTAAAGAAAGATCACCCTGATGATACTGTGACATTCAATGCTAGCAATGGGTGGTTTAACCGATTCAAGGTGCGAAATAAGCTGCATAATGTTCGAGTGACTGGTGAGGCGGCGAGTGCTGATTGGAAAACAGCACAGGATTTTCCAGATAACATTATAGGGTTGGGGGATTTTCGAGTTAAGTACATTTCGAGTTAAGTACAACCTTTTGGTCCCCATTATGTACGTAACTTGGGGACTTACTGTACAGTATATTCTCTGTAAATAGCTTCAATATTTTAATACAATATCACTTTTCTTTTATCTAATTACATTTTGTTTTCTCTCCATAAATATTTCTTACCTTATAAATATTTATTTTCTCACATCAACCACACAGTTTAAGTCAGTACTGTACACAATTACAGGTAAACCTCTATTTGTGTTGGGGCTAGGTTCCTGATAACCCAATTATTGTTCAAAATATCGTAAATCAGGTTCATTACAACATTGGTTCAACGGGATAGGTTCCTGGCCAGTCAGACACTCACATGTATCACTGGAAAAAAATCCTAGAATGCTTCTATCACTACAATATAATTAAGCAACACTCACCACATCATTAAAAACATGCTTGGTCGTCATCACATGTCCCCTTCAAGGCTAAGGGGACTCTTGAAGGAGGAGTGGAGATGTCACTCTGTCTCCCACACAGCCTCTGGGGAGTCTATTGCTGGTTCACAATGTCAAGCTCTACCTCCAGGGACACGGTTTTCCTGGGTGCCTTGGCCTCCCCAGACATTTTCAAAATTACACTGCTCATCTCATAGTCACAAAAACACGATAATAATAACGGGGAAAAAATAGGTAAGAAATGTTGCAATTTTAATTTAATTTTAATTCTGCAATTTACAGTGACTAGTTCATTGTGCACCCCATACTCATCCTGTGGGCTGTAACACAAAAGGATTACAGAATAGGGTTTACAAAGGGTCAGTATGACTAACCCCATGGTCAGGATATTATGGCTTTGAATGTTTGAGCATTTCAAATAAATTCTTTGTTTAGTCCTGTATATATAGGGTAACTTACTCGCAACTGCCTGAGTACGGGAGTGTGAGGCAGTATGTCTGGCCGCACACTTTGTTATTCACATTTGACTGAGAAGTATTCAAGCACATTGTGTGTTTGGTTCTATACATGGGAGCTGATATAGCTACTTAGTGCAAAAATGTGGATACCATCTTAATATGTCAACTATCATGCCATTAGAGATAAATTGTGCCATTTCACACACAGTGTGCTTGGACCTGTCCCTAGAAGGTTCTATCTTCACAAATTCGAGGATGTAGTGTTCAAATGTGTGGCTTTATTTCTGACCACACACTTTACATTTACTTTTGTTTACCTCTGCTTGAGGGGTATACTGCCAGAGGTACTTATATCCTAACCTTAGTCTAGCAGTTACAACATCTTGTAATCTAGTGATCTTGTTACTTCCTCCATATACTGTCAGTAACAGTGGTTTCAATGAATTTATAGCTGTGAGTATGGCAACTAATTCAGTTTATAGAGTGGATGCCCAGTTGTTAATTCTAACTCATTTCTCAATTATATTACCGTCAGGTTGAGTCACGACAATAGCACATCCAGCCCTCCCACAGACGGTGTTAAGAGATCCATCAGTGTAGATGGTCTGTGTGATATTATCATCAGTTTGTAGAGTGTGTATGTGTTCAAGAGCTCTCACTTTGGCAGTGTGTTGGAGATAAATACTTTGTATAATTAATCTTTAAGGCGGATATGTCGGTATTGTGATATCGAAAGGAACTCTCCGCTAGGGTGGAAGGAAGTGCTGTTGTCTCAACTTTGTACAGGTGGTCTAGTCCAAACATCTTCATATGTGTAGCTGTAATTTGGATCCATTTAGATTCACCAGTCCCATGGTTCATACATTCTCGCAATTTTAAGGAAACAATGTTATCAGGATCACCACGCAGAAGCCTCGGGGCTATCACCAGGTTGACTTCAATTATTCACTCTCTGACACTGGGTATACCTAGTTCTTTCCTCATATTAAGTACTTTAGTGCTCATGGGACGTCCTAGGATAATTCTGAGGGCTTTATTTTACATTTTTTCGAGCTTGTCAATGCCTTTCCCATCATGAAGGACCAGGGCTGGTGCGTGGTAATCTATCAGAGATCTTATATAGCCTAGGTACATCGTTTTAACAATTCTAATATTAGCACCATGGTGTGGGCTGTACCCCGCTACATTTCTAAGAGGTCTCAGTCTGTCGGTACATTGGCGGGTTAGCTGTTGTTTGGCAGGTAAGGTACAAGGGACGGAGACACCAAGATATTTAAAAGAAGAAACATTGTCAATGGTGTTGTTACCCATCTTGAACTTGGCTACTAGCTGTTTTTTTTTTTTTTTTTTTTTAGGGGATTAGCCCACCCAAGCACAGGTCACTGACCCACATCGGGGTCTCGGGGCAAAAATGTAGTAATAATAATAATAGTAATAAAGAACCATAAAGAAATACAAAATGAAAAAGAATCAAAAGTGAGAAAGAATATACTGTATGTATGGTGTGTTGTCTATATTTAGAGAAACAATTGAGAGCCTGCAATTGTGTAAATGCGGCAGAAAGTCAGATCAGCAACTGGGACTTGGTCACAATTTTTGTGATGCCATGTGGCAGCAGGGTCTACCAAACTGTAGACAACACATTATGCTTCCAATATCTTCCCCAGGCGGTTCTCCCTGTTTGGTAGCTGCCTACTACCTAATAGCTTGTTTGTTGAACACCTTAATTTTCTCAGTCAAGACATTAAAACTGAGATTCTCACAGGGTGGATTGTATTTCACGATGAGTTTTAGTATGTATAAGAATATCATCAGTATAGCTGATTGTGATATTGCTGGGGTTGTCTGGTATTGAATTTAATAATGCATTCATAAGAACATTGAACAAAGTAGGACTAAGTACTCCACCTTGAGGGGTGCCAAGTTGCATATCTTTAACTTCACTTTTGTAACCCTGAAACAGTGCAGCAGGTCTTCTGTTAGTGAGGTAACCACTTATCCAGTGTAATAGATGACTCCTATATCCATTTTGGCTAGTTCGTACAATATAAGTTGCCTATTGGCAATACCAAATGCAACTTTTATGTCAAGAAATGTGGTGTATTTGTGCCTTTCATCACCATGCACAGTTAGGAATGTGGTGATGCAATTATGTACACCTTTACCATGGGTGAAGCCATTTATGTTAGGAGACATGTGTTCTCTGATTCTATATAGGAGTCTGCCAAGAACCATCCTCTCAAAGGTTTTACACAGGCAGCTGGTTAGTGATATGAGACAAAAAGCATCAGGCTGTCCTGGTTTCGGTATTGGCACAACAATACCGCTGGTCCATGATGTGGGTAGTTGGCCCTCGGCATGACTCATATTGTACAATGTCAATAATGGATTGCCAGCACACTCCTTAGTAGTCTAACGATATTGCAGGTGACTCCGTCTTCACCAGTATATTGAACATCACACTCATTGTACTGTTTGCCCAGCATGAAGCTAATAAGATTACTTCTTTCTTCAGACTTAGCATCAAGGAGTCCCCGAGTCCTAGTTGGTAACATGTCATAGCTAGAGACGTGAGCCCACTTTGTTGTTTGCTCATTCAACTTATGCAGAGGGTTTGGATGGGAGATGTGTCTACTGTTTTTACCTCTGATTGTGTTTATGCCTTTCCAGGCTATGCTGAGGGGAGTGTGTTGGTTCAGGCTGTTGACATATGTCTCCCATGCATTTTGTCTGAGTTCGCTTACACGTTCCCTGGCGGCAGCAAGGGAAGCTTGATACAATTTTGGCATTTGAGGTGTTCTAATTAGTTTGTAACCCTTAGCTGCCCTCCTGACTATAGAAATTTTTTCTGTTAATTTTTGCACGATTTAGTGAACTAGTTGCCGAAATTGATATTAATTCTGTTAATACGCTCACACCTACGGAGACACCTCAGACACATGATATGTACAGTACATAGAAACATTAGAAACATTATTCATGGCTTACCTTAAACTAGGGGGTTAGTTTTTTTTTCTATAATTTCCAAACTTTTTCCAATTTTTAGTTGTGTGAGAGTATAATGTATATACTGTACTGTTATGTTCATATTGTATTGTGTAATTACGTTTTGAAATGTATGGAGGATAATTTTTGTTATTTGTCTGTCAATTGTTGAACTGCCCCCATGGTTGTTCGGATCCGTGGTCCGCATTGTCAGCCAAGGTGTGGTGGCTCCAGTTGCCGGCCAGCCAGGGCAGTTGTACCCTGACCTCCATACCACTTCCTTTCTGAGACTTCTGAGAGACATTCAGCATGATGTCTAAGCACAGTAGTTAGTTGACCCAGATGTAGTCCGACAGGTAGCAGTGAACAAAAAGTGGTGGTGGCAGGACAAAGACTGAGCAGATGTAAACAAACTCCACGTTCTCACCTCCATCTACCCCCCCTAGTGGTGGACGCGAACAAGCAAACAAGCGGCGAACAACCATCCTGCTCGTTACCGCCCTTACACTCATTCCCTCCTTTAACTTGTCTAATAAATCAACTTTCTTTGTCAGGGTCATGACTCCACTAGCATCACTAGCTCTGACACTAGGCAGTCTTTTAGGGGCCATTTTCACACAAACACTAAAGTTTTGAGAGTACAACACAAACAGATGCTGCGTTGCAGGCAGTAGTTGAGCAGGAACTGAAGGAGAGATGCTGCCGGTGTATGGGGGTGACTCTTTGTGTTGAGGAAGAGACTCACAAGCTGCTTACCGTGAATTGCAAGGATTTACTGTACAGCTTGCCCTTAAAATTCATGGGGTTTGGGTCTCAAAATGGCCAAATTCCCAAACACCATTTGCTAACTGGGGGAAGGGGAGGGGGATATATTTTTACTTGTGTGCATAGAAATAGTAGACCCTCTGGCCATATGGCATCATGAAAATTGTGACCAAGTCCCAGGTTGCTGTTCTGACTTTCTGCCTTATTTACACACAATTGCAGGGCCTCTTACTATTAACAACACAACATACTGTATATATATTGTTTCTCACTATTGATTTTTCTTTTTTATTTAAGGTTCTTTATTATTATTATTATTATTATTATTATTATTATTATTATTATTATTATTGTTATTATTGTTATTATTTTATTATTCTATTTTTAATTCTTTTTTTATTATAAATTTATTTACTATAAATTTTTACCTGTATTATTATTATTATTATTGTTGTTGTTGTTGTTGTTGTTCAGGAGACACCTGGTGAGTTAAGTGTCAAAAATTTTACCCGGGACATTTGAAGAATGCCTCCTAGTCGCATGACTATGCTCAACATTTGAGGGTTAACTCGGTGTTAGTTTACTAAGTGATGAAAATTGTTAGCTCAACTCAATCCTGTGAGTCTTATCTGACAACCACTTATCATCAAACTAATTATTTATACAGTAATAAACCCTCAAAACTATTTAAATTTGTACTCACAGGTTATACAAATTACTGTAAGAAATCCATAATTTACCCAGCAACAATCCTATTTCACATTAAATTAACCTAAAGACAGTCTGTGAACATCTGTAGGTGCTTCAGGGGGCAAGTTGTTATGGGCGATTATTGACACGTTTAACATTATTACCTCTCTCTCTCTCTCTCTCTCTCTCTCTCTCTCTCTCATATATATACACAGTACTGTATACTGTACCTTACAGTGTTAGGTTTTCTCTCAGTTATTCGTATGATTTAGTTCACTTTGTATTACATTCTCTCTCCCTTCATATTATCTTTCTTTATCTTTTCTCTACATATTTTTACCAATTTCTTTTTTTAACTACAGTATATACATATATATTTTGTTTATACAAATTCATATTTTACTGATGTATTTAATGTTTATTATTGGTTAATGAATGTCACGTACTGTATTCATTTTGGTTAAACAGTTTTTTACTGTATCTAAGAGAAATGTTTGTGCAGGTATTGAGGAACGTTTATTATTACACCCAGATGAGAAGGTTAACCTTAATATAAGTTGTTCACACCACAGTGTATGTACACCAGAGGCATTGATGCCCCTCTAACCTTGCCTGTGATGCCTGCTGAACTAGTGTCCCTGTAATGCCTCACAGGTTTACAGTACAGTATCACACACACATATATAGCTAAAGCCTCTTCCTGATAACCTGATATGTTACCAGGTAATGGGCTTGGTGAGCTCTATGGTGCAGGAGAGTGTGCACAATGTGAGGATAGCTTGTGAAGTTGAGCCAACCAGCAGAGTGACTCTCATCCCCAAAGTCCCACCTGTAATCTTTGGTGGTCAGCACCTCATCTTGTACGCCAGGCTGCCCTCCACAACCACTGTAAGTTTACTGTACTAATGCAGCTTTAATATTGTTGTCTTCAAACTAATTGTTTGTTGAGCCTATATCATTGTAGTTAACTAAGACATTACCACAAACAGTCTTATAGTACACAGTGTTTCAACAGTCTTATAGTACACAGTGTTTCAACAGTCTTATAGTACACAGTGTTTCAACAGTCTTATAGTACACAGTGTTTCAACAGTCTTATAGTACACAGTGTTTCAACAGTCTTATAGTACACAGTGTTTCAACAGTCTTATAGTACACAGTGTTTCAACAGTCTTAGTACCAGTGTTCAACAGTCTTATAGTACACAGTGTTTCAACAGTCTTATAGTACACAGTGTTTCAACAGTCTTATAGTACACAGTGTTTCAACAGTCTTATAGCACACAGTGTTTCCCCTACAGTACAGTGGCAGGAGATCACGGGCACCTAGCATTTTACTTTACATAATTTATATTGTATGTGTAGCTGTGCACTCCCCCAAAACTAGGCTTTCAACCTCAAGTGGCAGCTAAGGTTACCCTACTCCTCCCCCCCCCCCCCCCAGATGTGTAAAAGGGAAATGTAAGGGACATGTAATTTCCACAGATGGCAGCCAGTATCCCTATAGCTAACTTTCAACAATGATGGCTACCATTTAGGGGTTAATGTTATATGTAGGAAGACTGTCACTGATACTTTGCCCACAAGATCAAGACCATCATGATATCAGTTTGGTCTGAGTTTGCTTATTTGTTCTTGTCAAATATAAACTAGTGCAGTAATCATCAGAGTGTTGTATTTAAAGTTGAATGACACACAACTTACAATATTAAAGTGGAAATAGATGTGTTGGTTCAGCAGCTCATGCACCTCTTAATGGGTAATTTTCAATAGTAGACATAGTAGTATTACAGTAGTACTGTAGGAGTAGTAGTACTATGGTTGGCCAGTAGAAGGTTTGCCCTCCCAGTGCATGTGTGGCTCATCCTATGACATCGACCACGCCATGATGTGTAAGAAAGAGGGCTTCGTATGCATGAGGCATGACAAAGTACAGGATCTCACAGCAAATATTTTGAAGGAAATCTGCCATGACGTCACAGTGGAACGGACCCTCCTTCCATTGGACGGTGAGAACCTCCATCACAGGACTTCAAACACATCCAACAAAGCTCGTGTGGACGTCAGTACTGGAGGACTGGACGCGGGGACAGCGAGTCTTCTTCGATATAAGGATTTTTTGACCCTATGGTCTCATGTCACCGTAACCTAGCTCTCGATGCTGTACACAAGAGGAACGAGAATGACAAGAGCAGGGCATATGGGGAGAGAATTCAGATGTTGATCAAGGCAACTTCATCCCTCTGGTGTTCACCACCTCTGGTGGGATGGGACTGCAAGATGTTTCTATGCAAGACTCGCCGAGGTGTTATCCGAACAGAAGCAGCAGCCTAGAAGTTACGTTACAGCCTGGTTGAGATGTCTACTGTCTTTCTCTCTGCTTAGGTCTGCACTGCTTTGCTTCGGGAACTAGATTTTCAGCCCCAAAGCCGACAACGGCTGCAGATATTGACTTTGAGGCAACAGCTACTGAATGCTGCATGGATCTGCGGCTTAACTAACTCAACACAGCTAGGGTAGCTACTTATGTATTAGGATATTTAATTTTAAGGCAATAAAATGGCAGTGAAGGTGTGGCTATTGGGGGAGGCTGGAGGCCACATTGAAAAGTTAGAACAGTAATAGTAGTAGTGATAGTACTCATCCAAAAGTTCATTAACTCAACCAGCCAGCTATTGCTGCACTGCCTGCTTCAGATGTATGAACTTGAGTCTGTTACTTCGAACCTTTAGATTCATTCGTATCTGTTTCATGTTCTGGTTGGTACTGAGACAGTTTCAAACATCTGAAGCAGGCAGTTCAGCAATAGCTGGCTGGGAGAGTTAACCAACTTTTGGGTGAGATTGTACAGTAGTAGTAGTAACCTGTCACCTCTCTGCCTTTTTCTCATAAGAACTAGTTTCCTCTGTATGGGACGAAGCAGATGTTGCAGGCGGACATACTGTCGCCCGAAGTGTGGAGCACTTTCCCGGGTAACAGCTCATGCTGCGTCTGTGCTAGCCAGAACCAAAATTGCACAAGCTGTGAATGTGCGAGAAACAACCGACAATGTGTGGGGTGTAGAAAGGGTAACAGCTGCTGGATTCCCCATGTCAGGGAGCCGACACAGGAGGCCACGGTGGATATTGCCCGGACACAACCGCCCGATGATATCCTGAATGA
This sequence comes from Homarus gammarus, assembly GCA_958450375.1. Classification (NCBI taxonomy): domain Eukaryota; kingdom Metazoa; phylum Arthropoda; class Malacostraca; order Decapoda; family Nephropidae; genus Homarus; species Homarus gammarus. Next base: position 155,179 of record CAUDMG010000373.1, on the reverse strand, counting down.
TAGAAGTGAGTCTACTCCATCTGAAAATGTAGTACCAATAAATGCTGCTCCAACATTAGAAGATGCCCACGAGGTAATTGACAGACAGCCACCACAGTGGAATGGCATGTCGATGGAAAATGTGGATATATAGGTTAAAGAAATCTACTCAGAAGTTGTCAGGTGGTCGCCAGCTAACCTATTTGAACCACCCAAGTGTGTGGCCACCAAAGAGATGATACGGGAGATGACTCGCCTCATAACCGAGTACACTCAGGACAGCTTCCTTGCCCCTTTAGCTCTTCAAATACTGTCAATAATACCCCATCTATTCTGTCAGAGGACACGCACAAGGACTAAGCACAAAGAAAATGTGGCAGCAATGAAGAGAAGATTGACAATGTAGTAGAAAGGGGCCCTTGATGATCTCCTACATGAAGCAAGAGCACTACAGGATAGACTAAAATTCATAGGAGACGGAAAGCAAAACACCAGTGACGTTGCAAGAAAGTTTGGAAACAAGATGCGTGTGGGAAAAGTGTCTTTGGCGGTAAGATCTCTCACAGAGGAATCCTCCGGTGGGGTTCTGCCAATAAACAGTGAGACAAACAACTACTGAAGGAGAAACATCCCCCTGCAAGTGAGGAGGAAGGCATCAGGTTCAAGGGTGACTATATCCCGCCAAATGCTGTCATGTTCGAGAAAATAACAGGTGGGATGGTGTGGAAAAAAGCACAAAAAACACAGGGTGGGGCCGGCCCTTCAGGCCTGGATGCAGACGGTTGGAGAGTCATCCTCAGCACTGACAAGTTTGGCACTGTAGCAAGTGATCTCTGCAATGCCATCGCCACCCTTGCAAGAAAGCTAACAACCTCATGCTGTCATCACCTTCATGCTCTGATGGCCTGCTGTCTCATTCCCCTGGATAAGAATCCAGGAAGTTGGCCTTCAGGGGTGGGGGAAGTGCTGAGGCGGATCATCGGAAAATGCATAATGGAGGTGATAAATATGATGTCAGGGCAGCAGCAGGGAACCTGCAAGTTTGTGCTGGCCACCAGGCTGGAGGGGTAGCTGCCATTCACGCCATGAGAACGATATTTGAGCAGTGTTTATTGTGAGGCTGTGCTCCTGATTGATGCTTCCAATGCATTCAACATACTCAACCTCAAAGTTACACTGCGCAACATCAGATCAAGTGTCCAAGCTTTGCAATGTATGTTGAAAATGCTTATAAGAACCCATCAGACCTCTATATAACAATAATAAAGGCTCTTAAGAGGTGATACCATCACACAGTCAACTGAGGGAACAACGCAGGGGGACCCTGTTGCAATGGCAATGTACGCTATAGGCCTATCCGTGGTCCAACACACAATCAAATTTGAAACAACCGCAGTCAAGCAAGTGGCTTACACTGACGACCTTACAGGTGCAGGAAAAGTGGTGGGACCTGATAACATCACGTGGCCCATAAATTGGGTACCACCCAAATGCCAGAACACTATGAACGGGCAGTGGATGTGTTCGGTGGAAGTGAGGTAAAAATAACAAAGGAGGGTCAAAGACACTTAAGGGCGGTAACCGGCATGAAGGACTTCAAGACTGAGTATGTGATGTGAAGGTAAATGAGTGGGTCACAGCTCTGTCAGATATTGGAGTCAAGCATCGCTGGAACTACCTGATGCGCACTATCCCTGATATCAGACCCCGCCCTCTTCCCTCTGCAAGAAGCCATCAGTGTCAATTTCATTCCCAAATTAGTGAAACACTGTCACTTAACCCCAGCAAAAAGGTCAATCCTTGCCCTACCACTGAGACTGGGAGTAATGGGATTGACCAATCTAGAGGAGATTGCTACCACCGAACATCAAAACTCAGTTAAGCTCACGGCAGCCCTCACTAACCACATAATAGCTCAGAACTCAACAGGCGTCGTGGATACCAGCGAAGTAAGCAAGATTCGACGGTCCATTACGACAGAACGACAGCACGGCCAAAGTGATAATTTGCAGCAACTGATGCTACAAGTACCAGAGAATTTGAAATAAAAAGTATCTGTAGCGCAGGAGGTGGGCGCCACGAACTGGTTAACTATGTTACCGATAAGGGCGAAAGGTTTCAGTCTTAATAAACAAGAATTTACAGATGCCATTGCTTTAAGGTACGGTAGGCCAGTTGAAGGTTTGCCCTCCTAATGCATGTGTGGCTCTTCATGTGACTATTGATCACTCCATGGTACGCAAGAAAGGGGGCTTCGTATGCATGAGGCATGACATAGTAAGGGATCCCACAGCAAATATATTGAAGGAAATCTGCCGTGATGTCAGTGTAGAACTGACCCTCCTTCCATTCGACGGTGAGAATTTCCAACATAGGACTTAAAATATATCCAACGAAGCCCGTGTTGACGTCAGTGCTCGAGGATTCTGGACGTGGGGACAGCGAGCCTTCTTCAACATCAGGATTTTTTATCCCATGGCCGCATGTTAACGTAACTTAGCTGCACACAGGAGGAATGAGAACGATAAGATTAGGGCATATTGGGAGAGAATTCAGAACGTTGATCAAGGCAGCTTCACTCCTCTAGTGTTCACAACCTCTGGTGGGATGGGACCAAGTGCAAGATGTTTCTACGCCAGACTCGCGGAGTTGATCTCCGAACAGAAGCAGCAGCCCAGAAGTTATGTTACAGCCTGGATGAGATGTCGACTGTCCTTCTCTCTCCTTCGGTCGGCTTTGCTCTGCCTCAGGGGAACGAGAGCTTCTGCCCCTACTCCGACAACTGCTGCAGATATTGACTATGAGGCTACATTCACCGAATGCCGCATAGATCTGCGGCTCAACTAATTCAACACAGATAGGATAGCTTATTATGTATTAGGATATTCAATATTAAGGTAAATAAATGGTGGCGAAGGTGTGGCTATTTGGGGGAGGCTGGAGGCCACGTTATAAAAAAAAAAAAAAAAAAAGTAGTAGTAGTAGTAGCAGTAGTAGTAGTACAGTAGTAGTAGTATAGCAGTAGTATTTATTTTTGAAAGGTGTGACAATTTTGACAAATGATGTGCTTAGTGCTTGTTAAAAACAGTAAGGTGGTCCACCCGAGGGGAAACACTGTTGCTTTGGGCTATGTTATTGATCTTCATTATGTTGTGACCCAAAATTTTCATATTTCTAAACTTTTTGTACAGGTGAAGACAGTAAGTGTTGCAGGAAACATTGGAGACACTGACATAAGTGAAGGTGTTACTGGTAATGTTATTGTTGCCGTTCATGATTCCGAGATGAGTCTTCATCGCTTGGCAGCACGAGCCCAGATCAATCAGTGGCAGCTTGATGAAGAAGGTAAGTCCCTCTTCTCAAAACAATTTCACTCATACCTTTAATAACAGTCGAAGCTATTGTACCATTTATTTTTACCTGGGAAGAGGTGTTTGTTTTTAATGAGTATGGATGGTTAGTGCACGGGCAAGTGGTGCTCAGTGTGTGTGTGTGTAGTAGCAGTAATAATAATAATAATAATAATAATAATAATAATAATAATAATAAAAATAATAATACAAATAATAATAAAAATAATAATAATAAAAATAATAATAATAATAATAATAGAAATAATAATTATGAATAGTTTTTTGAAAAGGTTCTGCAACCCTAAGGCTGCAAATATACATTGGACACAAATGACTTACTACATACATTGACAAAAAGGGGGGGGGTGGGGGGGGCAAAAGCTTTTATTAGAGAAAGGAAAAGGAACATACAGTGAACAAGTTAATGTTTACAGTGGAGGTGATGTAGGTCACATGGGCTGAGGAGTTGAACTGCAAACACATAGTGTAGTAACTCCCTCACAGATGGTGTTATGAAGAGCCTCACATGGTGTAGCAACTCCCTCACAGATGGTGTTATGATGGGCCTCACATGGTGTAGTAACTCCCTCAGATGGTGTTATGAAGAGCCTCACATGGTGTAGTAACTCCCTCACAGATGGTGTTATGATGGGCCTCACATGGTGTAGTAACTCCCTCACAGATGGTGTTATGAAGGACCTCACATGGTGTAGTAACTCCCTCACAGATGGTGTTATGAAGAGCCTCACATGGTGTAGTAACTCCCTCACAGATGGTGTTATGAAGGCCCTCACATGGTGGAGTAACTCCCTCACAGATGGTGTTATGAAGGACCTCACATGGTGTAGTAACTCCCTCACAGATGGTGTTATGAAGATCCTCACATGGTGTAGTAACTCCCTCACAGATGGTGTTATGAAGGACCTCACATGGTGTAGTAACTCCCTCACAGATGGTGTTATGAAGGACCTCACATGGTGTAGTAACTCCCTCACAGATGGTGTTATGAAGAGCCTCACATGGTGTAGTAACTCCCTCACAGATGGTGTTATGAAGGCCCTCACATGGTGTAGTAACTCCCTCACAGATGGTGTTATGAAGAGCCTCACATGGTGTAGTAACTCCCTCACAGATGGTGTTATGAAGGCCCTCACATGGTGTAGTAACTCCCTCACAGATGGTGTTATGAAGGACCTCACATGGTGTAGTAACTCCCTCACAGATGGTGTTATGAAGAGCCTCACATGGTGTAGTAACTCCCTCACAGATGGTGTTATGAAGGACCTCACATGGTGTAGTAACTCCCTCACAGATGGTGTTATGAAGAACCTTACATGGTGTAGTAACTCCCTCACAGATGGTGTTATGAAGGGCCTCACATGGTGTAGTAACTCCCTCAGATGGTGTTATGAAGAGCCTCGCATGGTGTAGTAACTCCCTCACAGATGGTGTTATGAAGGACCTCACATGGTGTAGGAACTCCCTCACAGATGGTGTTATGAAGAGCCTCACATGGTGTAGTAACTCCCTCACAGATGGTGTTATGAAGGACCTCACATGGTGTAGTAACTCCCTCACAGATGGTGTTATGAAGGACCTCACATGGTGTAGTAACTCCCTCAGATGGTGTTATGAAGAGCCTCACATGGTGTAGTAACTTCCTCACAGATGCTGTTATGAAGGACCTCACATGGTGTAGTAACTCCCTCACAGATGGTGTTATGAAGAGCCTCACATGGTGTAGTAGCTGTAGGTTATGTATCTAAGCTACAGTGCCAAGTAGCAGCCTTGTAAATAAGCTACTGTGCCGAGTAGCATTTATATATATATAATTACGTGGCAACACTGCACGCGTTATGTGGCAACATTGCCCCGAGGCTGCCATATGGCAAGGCAGCCTCAGTCTGACTGTGTGAGCCGTGCATGGCACATGCGATGTATTTCTCTCATCCATAATAAACGGACTTCAGTGTTACCGGTGTTTCCCTACCCATCACTGCATTCCTCAGGGAACACTGTAGCCACCATGGCGCAGTGATTGGGATCTGTGGACTTACAAGTGTGTAAACAATGCCGAGACAGTTACGTCTGCCGGCGATGTGTCAACTCATAGTGTGTTGTGCTGTGTTTCGCCGCGATGTGCAGTGTTGGGCCGTCACAGTGCTTTTTAGTGACTGTGGCAGTGTTAGTGTCAGTGTATTAGTGTGTCTAGAGCTGAGAGTTGAGCATTGGCCTGTTTTTTATGGTTCCCACGGAGCACGCAGCCGTACACCCTTCTCGTGTGACATCCCGGGTGATACTGACGGTCTCACTCCCGCCGCGTCTCCAGCCACCGGCATTAAGGCCACCACGAAGTGCTCTCTCAGACAGACAGACACACACACACACGCACGCACTCACTCACGGACAGAACAGTGGACTATATGCGTTATTTCTGCTCTGTTTATGTCATATATATGTGGTTCGAGCTGTTGAGGTGCCACTTTATATACTAAACAGTGCAGTCCACGCACACACTAAGATGGGAGGTAAGAAGGGACAACGTCAAGATGGGAGACACGACTCCCCACCACCTTCCCCTCCACCGGGCGCAGACTCTCATCCTCCACCTCCAGTGACGGACATTGCCACAATTCTGAGGTGGATGGACGACCGGGACGAGAGACGCAGAGAGATGGAACTTCAGAGGGAGGAGACACGAAGAGAGGAGGAAAAGTTGCGTTTTGAGGCACTATTGGCGACCCTGGCGCTAACCCACCCTCCCTCACTCGCAGGTAGCGCGCATATAGGCGCCAGTACCCCCCCTCCTCCACCACACCAGCGTCCTGCAGGTACTCTTGCCTCCAAACAAACAGCTCCCAAGGCATCTGTTCAAACCCCACCCGCCCTCTCACCAGACGTCACGTTTCAGCTTTTTCGTGAGTGGAGGAGGCGTTGGACAGATTACTCCACGATGGTGGACCTTGACAGCATGCCTCCAAACAAATAGCTCATCCAACTGCGGATGTGTTTGTCGCTGGAGACCCAGAGAGTTTTGGAGCACACTTTGCAAGTGCCTCCCGATTCTACCTCTTCAGTGACGGATGTGCTCGACCTTTTACAGGAGCATGTTAAGGGTCGGAATAACGAGGCTTTGCGTCGCCGCGCCTTCACCAGCTGCAAGCAGGCGGAGAACGAATCCTTTGACGACTTTTTTGTACGCTTGAAGAGTTTGTCAGAGGAGATCGACATCTGCTAGGCGCACAGCCGGGAATGTGAGGAAGCCTGGATCAAGCACGGAATCTTGACAGGTGTCAGGCACGAAGAGTTGGTGCTGCAGCGACTCATCCCCCTGGACGCTTCCTCCACACTCCAGGTGGTAGTGACTGAATGTCGGTCATACGAGGCCACCAAGTCCGCCACCTCTGCCTTACGGGCCCCTCCTGCTGTGAGAGCAATCTCTCAGTACAAGAAGGGTAAGAAGGCGGCCAACAACGCGAAGGCTGCCACACGTTCTTCCACGCCTCCGCCTAGTGCTTCCTGCGGCAGCTGTGGAAAGCAGCTTGGCCCTAAGACTTGCCCGGCCACCGACGCACTGTGTCGTGGATGTGACCGTAAGGGCCACTGGTCTAACACAGACAGGTGCCCTGCACGAGGCCGCAAGTGTCAGGCCTGTGGTCGCTATGGACACTATGACAAGTGCTGCCGCCAACCCAAGCCCAAAAGCCCGAGACGAGGAGGAAAGCAGCGCACTTCCCTCGGGGTGGTTCGCACACAGCTCCCTCCAGATGGCCCACGCAGACCCAAGCAGCAGCGGAGTCACATCAGGAGGGCGGAATCGACCACAGGTCCCAGGGCTACCCCTTCCCCTACTATCCTCGTCGCCGTCACACACGGTGATGTGTCGGGTCACATCGAGGTGATACCGGACACCTGCGCCGATACTACGGAGATTGGGTTGAAGCACCTCCAGAAACTGGGCCTCACCAAACGCAGCCTGGGACCACTGCCGCAGCTGCAGTACTACAATGTGGACGGTTCCCAGATGCCGGACGCTGTGGGCTCCTTTCAAGCCGAGATCACCTACGGCGACAGGTCGTGTCACGGATGGATCGACGTGCAGCCTACTTTCGCTACACCCTTGTTGTCGTGGGAGCACTGCAAGGAGTTAGGCGTGGTGCCCAGAGACTTTCCCGAGCAGATCCCAGCTGCCCGTTACACTGCCAGCAGGGTGCATGAGTCGACGAGCGACGCGCCTGGCGCTGCCACACGGAGCTGCCCAGAACCCGCGTCCACTCCCACCCACACAGGACGCTCCCCTGCCCAGATCCTGTATGGTCACCCTATCCACTCTTGCATTCCTACACACGCCAAGGCCTTTGCGAAGGACTGGCAGACCAAAGCCGAGAGCTGTGACCGCCGCGCCGCTTCACGTGCCCAGGACGCCAAGGCTCGGTATGACGACCGTGCCCGCCCTCTTCAGCCAGTGGAGGTTGGTGCCCTTGTCCGCGTCCAGGACCCGACGACGACACGTTGGGACAAAGTGGGCATAGTGATGGGCGTCGGCCGGTCGCAGGACTACAAGGTCAGGATGCCGAGTGGCCGTGTCTGGTGGAGGAACCGCCGCTTCCTCCGGCCAGCCCCACCCCCTGCTGCTGGCCCCCTGACCGAGGACGAGTCACCTACACCTCACGAGGATCCGCCCCACAGTGCACCTCGACGCTCGGAGCGACTTAGGACTAAGAAGTCCGCTCAAGACAAAGACTATGAGCGTGAGGGGGGAGGGAGATGTAGGTTATGTATCTAAGCTACAGTGCCAAGTAGCAACCTTGTAAATAAGCTACTGTGCCGAGTAGCATTTATATATATAATTACGTGGCAACACTGCACGCGTTATGTGGCAACATTGCCCCGAGGCTGCCATATGGCAAGGCAGCCTCAGTCTGACTGTGTGAGCCGTGCATGGCACACGCGAGTCACCACTTGTATTTCTCTCATCCATAATAAACGGACTTCAGTGTTTCCCTACCCATCACTGCATTCTTCAGGGAACACTAGTAACCACCAGTAACTCCCTCACAGATGCTGTTATGAAGGCCCTCACATGGTGTAGTAACTCCCTCACAGATGGTGTTATGAAGGACCTCACATGGTGTAGTAACTCCCTCACAGATGGTGTTATGAAGATCCTCACATGGTGTAGTAACTCCCTCACAGATGCTGTTATGAAGGGCCTCACATGGTGTAGTAACTCCCTCACAGATGGTGTTATGAAGGACCTCACATGGTGTAGTAACTCCCTCACAGATGGTGTTATGAAGGACCTCACATGGTGTAGTAACTCCCTCACAGATGGTGTTATGAAGAGCCTCACATGGTGTAGTAACTCCCTCACAGATGGTGTTATGAAGGACCTCACATGGTGTAGTAACTCCCTCAGATGGTGTTATGAAGAGCCTCACATGGTGTAGTAATTCCCTCACAGATGGTGTTATGAAGGGTCCTCACATGGTGTAGTAACTCCCTCACAGATGGTGTTATGAAGGACCTTACATGGTGTAGTAACTCCCTCACAGATGGTGTTATGAAGGACCTCACATGGTGTAGTAACTCCCTCACAGATGGTGTTATGAAGGACCTCACATGGTGTAGTAACTCCCCCACAGTGCAGCAGCTATGGAAAAATTACAGTCAAACTGAAGACTTTCAGATATCAGTACCAGATGTGGAAACTGAAGACCCACCAGGAACTAGTGTCCACGCAGAGGAAAATAGTGATACTGGTAACAGTTCTACTGATGCCTCTGTGGGCATGGTCAGTGAAGATGAACAAGCACAAACAGAAAATGGTGGTGATGTCGAGTGTAACCAAAGTGTGTTGTTGTCTGCCACTGACTTTCAACAATTGTTGAGACGTACATGCTCTAGAAATGTTTCAAAAACGTTAGGTGGCTTCCTGCCTGCCGAAGGGACAAGCAGCGCAGAAAAGAACAGTATCATACAGTGCCTTTTGCTTCTTTCCAAATACATTTCATAATGGCCAGTGTTAATACCAGACAAAGTTCCAAATACATTTCATAATGGCCAGTGTTAATACCAGACAAAGATACAGAGCGGTGAAGGTGATAAGTTGGAACATCTCATCCCTTAGAAAACGATACCCTGACCTACACCACAAAGTTGTGACTGAGGACATCGATATTGTGTGTCTGCAGGAATGTCTCACACCTAATGGTAAGCCCCCACCCAGTCTGCCCAATTATGTGTATTATGATCCTAGTTCTACTCACACATGTTTGATGTATGTTAAGAAGTCACTCCCGCATGTACCTCTTGTATCCAAAAAGACTACCAACCTTCAGTACCATGGGATCACTATCCACCTGGGCAACTCCACACTCAACGTGCTAAACGCCTATTCTCCCTCAGATCAGCTTCAGTACACAGATCTCCCAGACTTTTTACACACTGAGCCCGCTGTCCTGATGGGTGACCTGAATACTAGACACAAGAAATTAGGTGACTCCACCACTAACACCAATGGTAGGAGACTTATCTCACTTCTCAGCGCATATGAAGATGTTCAAATTATAGGTAATAATGAACCAACACATCATCTATGGCGGGGGTCTAGACAAATGTATTGGTTTTAATCTATCATACACAACTCATAGCTCTGATGTTGTCACTGATCTTATGTCTGACCACAGCCCAATCCAAGCTAGTATACATGTAGCCAATGACACCCCCACTGGTGGTAAACTCAACAGACGTAGAATCACAGTCAAGCAAGAACATGAAAGCCAGTTCATACACTTCATCCATGACTGGTACAAGGACTACAAGCCTGACAACTACCAAAGTTTCCATGACGATCTGATACATAGGACTTATGCATACTTCACCAACAATGCCTCCTCCAAAAAAAGGAGAAAACGTGGTCAGCATAATGGGAACAGGCAACAGCAGTGCTATAATGACCCTGAGCTGAAAAAACTCAGGGCTAGGGTCAGGAGGGTGGGTAAGGGTTACGAACAAATTTGAACACCTCAAATGTTACAATTGTATCAAGCTTCCCTTGCTGCTGTCAGGGAAAGTGTAATAATTATTCATAGTAAATAAAATTTATAGTAAAAATAAAATAAAATAATATAATAATAATAATAATAACAGTAATAATAATAACAATACCACAACTACTACAGGTTGTACCTCTCTAGTCCGGCATTCTGTGGTCCGGAACGATTTTAGTTTGTCCAATTTGTAGATAGGCAGATTTTTTTTTTTTTTTTTTTTTTTCTACTTCTCTTAATTATTATTATTATTACAGGAGTATTAAATTTTTGTCCCTCAGGCCCCAATGTGAGTCAGTGACCTATGCCTGGGTGGGCTAATCCCCTTAAAAAAAAAAAAGCCCCGGGAAATTAAGTTTTGTTTACATACGGCAGTTCGGCTGCACTCAATCTCTCTCTCTGCTTGTCTATCCCAGCCGTTACCAACACCTCTTCCCTCCTCCTAGTCACAGGCCTGGCATTTTACATTATTAGGGACCTGCCACTCTTTGCCATAAACAGATAAAATGTACCGGGAACTTTCCCCCCACACACTCATCATTCTCTCACTTTATGTAACTTGACAGAACCTATGACCCTTCAGGCTTTTACGCCCTTAATGTACGAGTCATAAAGGCAAGTATGAACTTTTCATACTTCCCTGTTGGGCACTGTAAACGCTTCTGCGCTTCACCTTGCACAGGATGTAAGGGGGTGTCCAATAAACTAGCCCCCTCGGGGGCAAATCTGAAATCTGAATCGGCTTGTCTATACAGAGTACAACATTTAACCCTTCAATATATATGAGCAGTAAATAAGTGTTGCTTTCATATTCTTATGTAGAGTAATGACGATATATTTTCACATGTGCGCACTTACATACGAGCAGTCTCACTTTTTTTTTACCATTAATGGTTAGCTACTTATATTGTTCCATTTATTAACATTAAATAACATTACAGGTACTTCAAGCAACCATATTCAGTTTTTACATTAATTTTACTACAGCTAAACTCAGGGTCTTATTTTCTTCAGTTTTATATGTAGAACCAATCAGTCACTGGTTTCGTAAGCTTTAACATAAACAATGCCGGCAGCCATCTCGTCTCCTCTAATATTCCACGTATTATTAATAAATTGTATTGTTAATTTTGCACACACGTACATTAATTCAATAAAAACAAATTCAGAAACATTAATTAAAATATATATGAACAGTAAATTAGTGTTGCTTTCATATTCTTATGTAAAGTAATGACGATATGTTTTCACGTGTGCGCATGCGCACTTACATATGCGATCTCTCTTTTTTTCTTTACCATTATCGTTAGCTACTTCTATTGTTCCATTTATTAACATTAAATAATATTACTTAAAACAACCATATTAATTTTACTACAGCTACAACCAAGGTCTTATTTTCTTCAGTTTTATATGTAGAACCAGTCAGTCACTGGTTTTGTAATCAACAAAAACAATGCTGTGTCATTTCCTCGTGTGTTTTAATATTCTACGTATTATTAATGAATTTTATTGCTCATTTTGCACACATAAACATTAATTCAATAAAAAAGACATTCAGTAATAAACAATAATGTATGTTTTGTACATAAGAGAAATGACGCTGTTTACACTATTATGCATGTCGTCTGCACGTTGGCGGGCCGTTCAAACCCGTCGAAATTCAAGTTTCTGCCGTCAAAATTTTTATTTATTTATTTTTTTGTGTTCCAATAAAATACGTTAAGAATTAAAAACTCGCGGAATTTGAGAAGCTACTATACGACATTTAACCCTTCAATATGTCTTCAAAGAGACCATGACGCAGAGAAAGTGGTGCTAGTGCTTCCAGGCATAAGCACAAGTCACTATCTATCCAGGAAAAGGGTGAATTTCCATGGTCCGGCACCGGTCAGGTCCCGAGGTTGCCGGACTAGAGAGGTACAACCTGTACTACTACTACAACTACTACATTTTTTTTTTTTTTTTTTTTAAACGTGGCCTCCAGTCTCCCCCAATAGCCACACCTTCACCACCATTTATTTACCTTAATATTAAATATCCTAATACATAAGAAGCTATCCTATCTGTGTTAAATTAGTTGAGCCGCAGATCTATGCGGCATTCAGTGACTGTAGCCTCATAGTCAATATCTGCAGCAGTTGTCGGAGTAGGGGCAGAAGCTTTCGTTCCCCTGAGGCAGAGCAAAGCCGACCGAAGGAGAGAGAAAGACAGTCGACATCTCATCCAGGCTGTAGCTTAACTTCTGGGCTGCTGCTTCTGTTCGGAGATCAACTCCGCGAGTCTGGCGTCAAAACATCTTGCACTTGGGCCCATCCCACCAGAGGTTGTGAACACTAGAGGAGTGAAGCTGCCTTGATCAACGTTTTGAATTCTCTCCCCATATGCCCTTCTCTTGTCGTTCTCGTTCCTCCTATGTGCAGCATTGACAGCTAGGTTACGGTGACATGCGGCCATGGGATCAAAAATCCTGATGTCGAAGAAAGCTCGCTGTCCCCGCGTCCAGAATCCTTGAGCACTGACGTCCACGCGGGCTTCGTAAGATGTGTTTGAAGTCCTGTGTTGGAAGATCTCGCCATCCAATGGAAGGAGGGTCAGTTCTACCATGACGTCCTGGCAGATTTCCTTCAACATATTTGCTGTGAGATCCCTTACCTCGTCATGCCTCATGCATATGAAGCCCCCCCCCCCCCTCTTGCAGACCATGGCGTGATCGCCATCATAGGAAGAGCCACACACGCATTGGGAGGGCAAACCTTCTACTGGCCTACTGTACCTTAGAGCAATGGCATCTGTAAATTCTTGTTTATTGAGACTGAAACCATTTGCCCTTATCGGTAACATAGTTAACCAGTTCGAGGCGCCCACCTCCTGCGCTATAGCTACTTTTTTTTTTCAAATTTTCTAGAACCTGCAGCAATCGTTGCTGCAACTTTTCATTTTGGCAGTGCTGTCGATGTGTCGTAATGGACCTACGAATCTTATTTACTTCGCTGGTATCCACTTCCCCTGTTGCATTCTGGGCTATTATGTGGTCCATGAGGGCTGCTGTGAGCTTAAGTGAATTTTGATGTTCAGTGGCAACAATCTCCTCTGGATTAGTTAGTCCCATCCCTCCCAGTCTTGGTGGAAGTGCAAGAAGTGCTCTTTCTGCTCGGGTTAAGTCAAGGTGTTTCACTAGTTTGGGAATGAACTTGACACTGATAGCTTCTTCCAGAGGGTGGAGGAGGGGTCAGATCTCAGGGATGGTATGCATCAGGTAGTTCCAGCGATGCTTGACTCCATGGGTGAATGCTGCAAAGGCCGCATGTGGCCTACTACTACTACTACTACTACTACTACTACTACTACTACTACTACTACTACTACTACTACTACTACTACTACTACTACTACTTTTTTTTTTTTTTTTTTTTTTTTTTTTTTTTTTTTTTTAACAGTGGCCTCCAGCCTCCCCCAATAGCCACACCTTCGCCACCATTTATTTACCTTAATATTAAATATCCTAATACATAAGAAGCTATCTTATCTGTGTTAAATTAGTTGAGCCGCAGATCCATGCGGCATTCAGTGACTGTAGCCTCATAGTCAATATCTGCAGCAGTTGTCGGAGTAGGGGCAGAAGCTCTCGTTCCCCTGAGGCAGAGCAAAGCCGACCGAAGGAGAGAGAAGGACAGTCGACATCTCATCCAGGCTGTGACGTAACTTCTGGACTGCTGCTTCTGTTCGGAGATCAGCTCCGCGAGTCTGGCGTAGAAACATCTTGCACTTGGGCCCATCCCACCAGAGGTTGTGAACACTAGAGGAGTGAAGCTGCCTTGATCAACATTTTGAATTCTCTCCCCATATGCCCTTCTCTTGTCGTTCTCGTTCCTCCTATGCGCAGCATCGAGAGCTAGGTTACGGTGACAAGCGGCCATGGGATCAAAAATCCTGATGTCGAAGAAAGCTCGCTGTCCCCGCGTCCAGAATCCTCGAGCACTGACGTCCACACGGGCTTCGTTAGATGTGTTTGAAGTCCTGTGTTGGAGGATCTCGCCATCCAGTGGAAGGAGGGTCGGTTCTACCATGATGTCCCGGCAGATTTCCTTCAACATATTTGCTGTGAGATCCCTTACCTCGTCATGCCTCATGCATATGAAGCCCGCCTTCTTGCAAACCATGGCGTGATCGCCATCATAGGAATAGCCACACACGCATTGGGAGGGCAAACCATCTACTGGCCAACCGTACCTTAGAGCAATGGCATCTGTAAATTCTTGTTTGTTAAGGCTGAAACCATTTGCCCTTATCGGTAACGTAGTTAACCAGTTCGAGGCGCCCACCTCCTGCGCTATAGCTACTTTTTTTGTCAAATTTTCTGGAACCTGCAGCAATAGTTGCTGCAACATGTCATTTTGGCAGTGCTGCCGATCTGTTGTAATGGACCTACGGATCTTATTAACTACTACTACTACTACTACTACTATTTTTTTTTTTTTTTTTTTTTTTTTTTTTTTTTTTTTTTTAACGTGGCCTCCAGCCTCCCCCAATAGCCACACCTTCGCCACCATTTATTTACCTTAATATTAAATATCCTAATACATAATAAGCTATCCTATCTGTGTTAAATTAGTTGAGCCGCAGATCTATGCGGCATTCAGTGACTGTAGCCTCATAGTCAATATCTGCAGCAGTTGTCGAAGTAGGGGCAGAAGCTCTCGTTCCCCTGAGGCAGAGCAAAGCCGACCGAAGGAGAGAGAAGGACAGTCGACATCTCATCCAGGCTGTAACATAACTTCTGGGCTGCTGCTTCTGTTCGGAGATCACCTCCGCGAGTCTGGCGTAGAAACATCTTGCACTTGGGCCCATCCCACCAGAGGTTGTGAACACTAGAGGAGTGAAGCTGCCTTGATCAACGTTTTGAATTCTCTCCCCATATGCCCTTCTCTTGTCGTTCTCGTTCCTCCTATGTGCAGCATCGAGAGCTAGGTTACGGTGACAAGTGGCCATGGGATCGAAAATCCTGATGTCGAAGAAAGCTCGCTGTCCCCGCGTCCAGAATCCTCGAGCACTGACGTCCACACGGGCTTCGTTAGATGTGTTTGAAGTCCTGTGTTGGAAGATCTCACCATCCAGTGGAAGGAGGGTCGGTTCTACCATGACGTCCCGGCAGATTTCCTTCAACATATTTGCTGTGAGATCCCTTACCTCGTCATGCCTCATGCATATGAAGCCCCCCTTCTTGCAGACCATGGCGTGATCGCCGTCATAGGAAGAGCCACACACGCATTGGGAGGGCAAACCATCTACTGGCCAACCGTACCTTAGAGCAATGGCATCTGTAAATTCTTGTTTGTTAAGGCTGAAACCATTTGCCCTTATCGGTAACGTAGTTAACCAGTTCGAGGCGCCCACCTCCTGCGCTATAGCTACTTTTTTTGTCAAATTTTCTGGAACCTGCAGCAATAGTTGCTGCAACATGTCATTTTGGCAGTGCTGCCGATCTGTTGTAATGGCCCTACGGATCTTATTTACTTCCCTGGTGTCCACTTCCCCTGTTGCATTCTGGGCTATTATGTGGTCAGTGAGGGCTGCCGTGAGCTTAAGTGAATTTTGATGTTCAGTGTCAGCAATCTCCTCTGGATTAGTTAGTCCCATCCCTCCCAGTCTTGGTGGAAGTGCAAGAAGTGTTCTTTCTGCTGGGGTTAAGTCAGGGTGTTTCACTAGTTTGGGAATGAACTTGACACTGATGGCTTCTTCCAGAGGGTGGAGGAGGGGTCCGATCTCAGGGATGGTACGCATCAGGTAGTTCCAGCGATGCTTGACTCCATGGGTGAATGCTGCAAAGGCCGCATGTGGCTCTGTGTTAGCAATCTCAGATAGAGCTTGGATTTCGCTAACCCACTCATTCACCTTTCCAGCTACGTACTCGGTCTTGAAGTCCGTAGTGCCAATTACTGCGCCTAGATGTCTTTGGCCGTCCTTAGTTACTTTGACCTCACTTCCGCCAAAAGCCTCCAAAGCCCGTTCATAATGTTCTGGCTTCACGATGAGGAAGGACTTGCTAGCGTTTGGGTGGTACCCTATTTGTGGACCTCGCGATGTTACCAGGTCCCACCACTTTTTGATGTCCTCCACTTTTCCTGCTCCTGTAAGGTCATCAGCATATGCTACTTGTTTGACCCCGGTTGTTTCAAATTTTATTTCTTGTTGGAGCACTGATAGTCCAATTGCATACATTGCCATTGCTACGGGGTCCCCCTGTGTTGTTCCCTCGGTCGACTGTAGGATGGTATCACCTCGTAGAGCCTTGTTGTTTACTACGTAGAGGTCTGAGGGATTCCTATACGAATTTTCAACATACATCGCAAAGCTAGGACACTTGATCTTGATGTTGTGCAGTGCAGCCTTGCGGTTAAGTATGTTGAATGCGTTTGAAGCATCCACCAGGAGAACGGCCTCACAATCACGCTGCTCAAATATCAATCTCATGGCGTGAATGGCCGCCTCCCCACCAGCCTGGTGGCCAGCACACACTTGTAGGTTCCCTGCTGCTGCCCTGACATCGTCCTTTACCACCTCCATTATGCACTTACCGATGATCCGCCTCAGCACTTCCCCCACCCCTATAGGTCTACATCCTGGTTTCTTTTCCAGAGGAATAAGGCGGCAGGCCGTCAGGGCCTGGAGGTGATGGCAGTGAGAGGATGCAAGCTTTCTTGCAAGGGCGGCAATGGCAGTGCAGAGATCGCTTGCTGCAGGGCCAAACTTGTTTGTGCTGAGGATGACTCTCCAACCGTTTGCATCCAGACCTGAAGGGCCGGCTCCTCCTCGAGTCTTCAGTGCCTTTTTCCACACCATCTCTCCTGTTATTTTCTCGAACAGGACAGCATTTGGTGGGATATAGTCACCCTGGAGCCTGATGCCTTCATCTTCGCTTGCAGGGGGATGTTTCTCTTTCAATAGTTTTAATGTCTCTCTGTTTATTGGCATCACCCCACCGGAGGATTCCTGTGTGAGAGATCTTACCGCGAGAGACACTTTTCCCACACGCATTTTGTTTCCAAATTTTCTTGCCACGTCATCGGTGTTTTGCTTTCCGTCACCCGTGAATTTTAGTCTCTCCTGCAGTGTTCTTGCTTCACATAGGAGATCATCTAAGGCCCCAGTCTGCCACATTGTCAATCTTCTCTTCATTGCCGCCACATTTTCTTTGTGCTTAGCCTTTGTGTGTGTCCTCTGACAAAATAGATGTGGTATTATTGCCAGTATTTGAAGAGCTAGGGGGGCGAGGAAGCGGTCCTGAGTGTAATCAGTCATGAAGCGAGTCATCTCCCGAATCATTTCTTTGGTGGCCGCACACTTGGGTGGTTCAAATAAGTTAGCGGGCGACCACTTGACAATTTCTGAGTAGGTTTCTTTGACCCATACGTCTGCATTTTCCATCGACATGCCATTCCACTGAGGCGGCTGTCTCTCATTCTCCTCGTGGACACCTGCTACTGAGGGAGCAGCATTTATTAGTACTACATTTTCGGGTTGAGTAGACTCACTGCTATCATTTCGGATATCATCGGGTAGTTGGGTCCCGGCGATATCCACTGTGGCCACCTGTGTCGGCTCCCTGCGACGTGGGTTCCGACACTGGTCTAGCTTCCTGCAATCCACACATGGTCGGTTGTTTCTGGCACAAACACAATTTGTGCAGTTTTGGTTCGGGCTAGCACAGACGCAGCAAGGAATGTTTCCAGGCATAGTGAACAGCACCTTGGGCGACGGTAACGTCCGCCTCCGGACATCTGATTTAGTCCGAGGCACAAGATTATACTGGTTCTTATGAGGGAAGGGCGGAGAGGTGACAGGCTGGACTGTTGTGTCCAGGTAGTAGGGGCATACGTGCGCGCGTGGGTGTGTAGGCTACCCCCCCTAATAGCGACCATCCATACATCAGAATGATACACCATGGACAAGAGTTTGTCACACCAAGCACTAGTTTCTATATCCTTGGCACAAATAACCACCATTTATATGGTCTCACTGGTGTAATATCAGTTATGTATACTCACTAGGTTCGTCGAGACCCTACATTAAGAGTCCGTTACTATGGTGGGGGGGGGGGGGAGGTGGGGGCGACCGCATGGGCAGCACTCTCGGCCCCATAGGGGCGATATTCTCGGGACCACCCCTGTCACAGTAGGCCTAACGACGCTGACCTTGGCGCCGAGCCTTCTCATTATCCCCCCACCGACCCAGCACAGGTCACCACTCACTTGGTGAACGCCGGTGAACACACGGAATATTTCCAATTTATGCCGTAAGGGATGAGAAGAAACCTTGGATGGCAATGCTTAGGGTGACATCAGATATTCACGGACACATTGTCAAATTCCCGCTCCCACACAGGGAGTATGTCCCCACCAATAACACTTTCGATCAGGAGGGATGGTCCACGACACCCACGCCGCGCTGGCCGCCTACTACTACTACTACTACTACTACTACTACAACTACTACTACTACTACTACTACTACTACTACTACTACTACTACTACTACTACTACTACTACTACTACTTTTTTTTTTTTTTTTTTTTTAAAACGTGGCCTCCAGCCTCCCCCAATAGCCACACCTTCGCCACCATTTATTTACCTTAATATTAACTACTACTACTACTACTACTACTACTACTACTACTACTACTACTACTACTACTACTACTACTACTTTTTTTTTTTTTTTTTTTTTTTTAACAGTGGCCTCCAGCCTCCCCCAATAGCCACACCTTCGCCACCATTTATTTACCTTAATATTAAATATCCTAATACATAAGAAGCTATCCTATCTGTGTTAAATTAGTTGAGCCGCAGATCCATGCGGCATTCAGTGACTGTAGCCTCATAGTCAATATCTGCAGCAGTTGTCGGAGTAGGGGCAGAAGCTCTCGTTCCCCTGAGGCAGAGCAAAGCCGACCGAAGGAGAGAGAAGGACAGTCGACATCTCATCCAGGCTGTGACGTAACTTCTGGGCTGCTGCTTCTGTTCGGAGATCAGCTCCGCGAGTCTGGCGTAGAAACATCTTGCACTTGGGCCCATCCCACCAGAGGTTGTGAACACTAGAGGAGTGAAGCTGCCTTGATCAACATTTTGAATTCTCTCCCCATATGCCCTTCTCTTGTCGTTCTCGTTCCTCCTATGCGCAGCATCGAGAGCTAGGTTACGGTGACAAGCGGCCATGGGATCAAAAATCCTGATGTCGAAGAAAGCTCGCTGTCCCCGCGTCCAGAATCCTCGAGCACTGACGTCCACACGGGCTTCGTTAGATGTGTTTGAAGTCCTGTGTTGGAGGATCTCGCCATCCAGTGGAAGGAGGGTCGGTTCTACCATGACGTCCCGGCAGATTTCCTTCAACATATTTGCTGTGAGATCCCTTACCTCGTCATGCCTCATGCATATGAAGCCCCCCTTCTTGCAAACCATGGCGTGATCGCCATCATAGGAATAGCCACACACGCATTGGGAGGGCAAACCATCTACTGGCCAACCGTACCTTAGAGCAATGGCATCTGTAAATTCTTGTTTGTTAAGGCTGAAACCATTTGCCCTTATCGGTAACGTAGTTAACCAGTTCGAGGCGCCCACCTCCTGCGCTATAGCTACTTTTTTTGTCAACTTTTCTGGAACCTGCAGCAATAGTTGCTGCAACATGTCATTTTGGCAGTGCTGCCGATCTGTTGTAATGGACCTACGGATCTTATTAACTTCGCTGGTGTCCACTTCCCCTGTTGCATTCTGGGCTATTATGTGGTCAGTGAGGGCTGCCGTGAGCTTAAGTGAATTTTGATGTTCAGAGTCAGCAATCTCCTCTGGATTAGTTAGTCCCATCCCTCCCAGTCTTGGTGGAAGTGCAAGAAGTGTTCTTTCTACTGGGGTTAAGTCGTGGTGTTTCACTAGTGTGGGAATGAGCTTGACACTGATTGCTTCTTCCAAAGGGTGGAGGAGGGGTCGGATCTCAGGGATGGTACGCAACAGGTAGTTCCAACGATGCTTGACTCCATGTGTGAATGCTGCAAAGGCCGCATGTGGCTCTGTGTTAGCAATCTCCGATAGAGCATGGATTTCGCTAACCCACTCATTCACCTTTCCCCCTACGTACTGGGTCTTGAAGTCCGTAGTGCCAATTACTGCGCCTAGATGTCTTTGGCCGTCCTTAGTTATTTTGACCTCACTTTCGCCGAAAACCTCCACAGCCCGATCATAATGATCTGGCTTCACGATGAGGAAGGATTTGTTGGCGTTTGGGTGGTACCCTATTTGTGGACCTCGCGATGTTACCAGGTCCCACCACTTTTTGATGTCCTCCACTTTTCCTGCTCCTGTGAGGTCATCAGCATATGCCACTTGTTTGACCCCAGTTGTTTCATACTTTATTTCTTGTTGGAGCACTGATAGGCCTATTGCATACATTGCCATTGCAACGGGGTCCCCCTGTGTTGTTCCCTCGGTCGACTGTAGGATGGTATCACCTCGTAGAGCCTTGTTGTTTACTATGTAGAGGTCTGAAGGATTCCTATACGAATTTTCAACATACATCGCAAAGCTAGGACACTTGATCTTGATGTTGTGCAGTGCCGCCTTGCGGTTAAGTATGTTGAATGCGTTTGAAGCATCCACCAGGAGAACGGCCTCACAATCACGCTGCTCAAATATCAATCTCATGGCGTGAATGGCCGCCTCCCCACCAGCCTGGTGGCCAGCACACACTTGTAGGTTCCCTGCTGCTGCCCTGACATCATCCTTTACCACCTCCATTATACACTTTCCGATGATCCGCCTTAGCACTTCCCCCACCCCTATAGGTCTACATCCTGGTTTCTTTTCCAGAGGAATAAGGCGGCAGGCCGTCAGAGCCTGGAGGTGATGGCAGCAGGAGGATGCAAGCTTTTTGCAAGGGTGGCAATGGCAGTGCAGAGATCGCTTGCTACAGGGCCAAACTTGTTTGTGCTGAGGATGACTCTCCAACCGTTTGCATCCAGACCTGAAGGGCCGGCTCCTCCTCGAGTCTTCAGTGCCTTTTTCCACACCATCTCTCCTGTTATTTTCTCGAACAGGACAGCATTTGGTGGGATATAGTCACCCTGGAGCCTGATGCCTTCATCTTCGCTTGCAGGGGGATGTTTCTCTTTCAATAGTCTTAATGTCTCTCTGTTTATTGGCATCACCCCACCGGAGGATTCCTGTGTGAGAGATCTTACCGCGAGAGACACTTTTCCCACACGCATTTTGTTTCCAAATTTTCTTGCCACGTCATCGGTGTTTTGCTTTCCGTCACCCGTAGATTTTAGTCTCTCCTGCAGTGTTCTTGCTTCACGTAGGAGATCATCTAGGGCCCCAGTCTGCCACATTGTCAATCTTCTCTTCATTGCTGCCACATTTTCTTTGTGCTTAGCCTTTGTGTGTGTCCTCTGACAAAATAGATGTGGTATTATTGCCAGTATTTGAAGAGCTAGGGGGGCGAGGAAGCGGTCCTGAGTGTAATCAGTCATGAAGCGAGTCATCTCCCGAATCATTTCTTTGGTGGCCGCACACTTGGGTGGTTCAAATAAGTTAGCGGGCGACCACTTGACAATTTCTGAGTAGGTTTCTTTGACCCATACGCCTGCATTTTCCATCGACATGCCATTCCACTGAGGCGGCTGTCTCTCATTCTCCTCCTGGACACCTGCTACTGAGGGAGCAGCATTTATTAGTACTACATTTTCGGGTTGAGTAGACTCACTGCTATCATTTCGGATATCATCGGGTAGTTGGGTCCCGGCGATATCCACTGTGGCCACCTGTGTCGGCTCCCTGCGACGTGGGTTCCGACACTGGTCTAGCTTCCTGCAATCCACACATGGTCGGTTGTTTCTCGCACAGACACAATTTGTGCAGTTTTGGTTCGGGCTAGCACAGACGCAGCAAGGAATGTTACCAGGCATAGTGAACAGCACCTTGGGCGACGGTATCGTCCGCCTCCGAACATCTGATTTAGTCCCAGGCACAGGATTATACTGGTTCTTATGAGGGAAGGGCGGAGAGGTGACAAGCTGGACTGCTGTGTCCAGGTAGTAGGGGCATACGTGCGCGCGTGGGTGTGTAGGCTACCCCCTCTTATAGCGGCCATCCATACGTCAGAATGATACACTTTGGACAAGAGTTTGTCACACCAAGCACTTGTTTATATATCCTTGGCACAGATAACCACTATTTATATGGTCTCACTGGTGTAATATCAGTTATGTATACTCACTTGGTTCGTCCTGACCCTACATTAAGTGTCCGTTACTATGGTGGGGGTGGGGGCGACCGCATGGGCAACACTCTCGGCCCCATAGGGGCGATAGTCTCGGGACCACCCCTGTCAAAGTAGGCCTAACGACACTGACCTTGGCGCCGAGCCTCCTCATTATCCCACCATCCGACCCAGCACAGGTCACCACTCACTTGGAGAACGCCGGTGAACACACGGAATATTTACAATTTATGCCGTAAGGGATGAGAAGAAACCTTGGGTGGCAATGCTTTAGGTGACATCCGATATTCACGAACACATTGTCAAATTCCCGCTCCCACACAGCGAGTATGTCCCCACCAATAACACTTTAGATCAGGAGGGACGGTCCACGACACCCACGCCGCGCTGGCCGCCTACTACTACTACTACTACTACTACTACTACTACTACTACTGCTACTACTACTACTACTACTACTACTACTACTACTACTACTACTACTACTACTAAAGAAATTCAAAAATTTAAAAAATCAAGAGTGAGAAACAATATATGTATGTTGTGTTGTCAATAGTAAAAGAAACAATTGAGACCCTGCAATTGTGTGTAAATGAGGCAGAAAGTCAGATTAGCAACCTGGGACTTGGACACAATTTTTGTGATGCCATATGGCAGCAGTGTCTACCATTAGACAACACATTGTGCTTCCAATATCTTCCCAGGCGATAGTACCTCCCTGTTTCGTAGCTGCCTACTACCTCAAAAATGGTAAACCTAACTCCGGTGGGCAATTGAAAAGGTATAAGGATAGTCTTAAGACAAACCTGAAAAAGTGCCAAATCGACCCCCACACCTGGGAGTCAATTACTCCACATCTTAACGCTTGGAGAAGCACCACAGGAGACGATGTCAATACTTTCGAGTTAGCCTGACTGCAAACCGAGGCAGACAAGCGCCAACACCGGAAAAACACTGTCACTGCTCCTCCCGCAGTTGATGCGGCCCTCCACATGTGCAACGAATGTGGATGACCCTGCGGGTCCTGTATCGGCCTCTTTAGTCACTTCAAAACTCATCAACCTAGGTGACATCCTTAATAACTCATATCATTCTATCATAGCTGGATGATCGTCATACTCGATTCAGAGTGACAGCAAAGAGAGAGATAGAGTGTGTAATAATAATAATAATAATAATAATAATAATAGTAATAATAATAATAATAATTAACGGTTTATTGAAAAAGTTCTGCAGCCCGAAGGCTGAAAATATACATGGTACAAAAATGTCTCATTACATACAAAGACATGGGGTGGGTGGGTAGTTTAACAGAAGCTTTCATTACTGAATTGAACATACAAATTATTATAGTTTACAGTTAATGGCCCGGGCCTGGACTGGCCATGGAGACACCAGGTGGTGTGGTGTTTACGTGGTGTAGTAACTTGTCCTTGGGTGTTGATATGAAGGACCTCACGTGGTCATGGGGTCACTGGGTGGTGTGGTGTTCACGTGGTGCAGTAACTCGTCCTCGGGTGTTGATATGAAGGACTTCACGTGGTCATGGGGACACTGGGTGGTATGGTGTTCACTTGGTGCAGTAACTCGTCCTCGGGTGTTGATATGAAGGACCTCACGTGGTCATGGGGACACTGAGTGGTGTGGGTTGGTGTCACAGTACCCCACCCTACTGAGTGGTGTTGTGTTATTTCGAAGGCAAGTGTGAAGCCGACCCACTGTTGTTCCCAGGGTGGACTGATTAGCACCTCCTTGCCAGAAGATGGCGGTCAGTTCCTAGGGGTGCCTATCTCACTGGTGGGTCACTGCTCTCACTGGTACTGTCTAGTGCTGAATTCACTGGCTTAAACATTGTTCATCACTGCTCAACACTGGTCCCACTTCTTTCCAAAACGAAATTGTCAATTTTGATTAGGTTGATATCCTGGTGGTGAGGATGGGTCGGGGAGAGGGACTTGAGGAATGGGCCGACCATTGGCCAAGGGAGGCAGCTGCTCAGCAGGAGCAGCGCCTGAATAGGTCTTGACCCTACGGTGGTCGGGGATGTAGTGTGTGTGTGTGTGTGTTTTTAATAATAATAAACTGCTTATTGAAAGAGCATGGCAGCTGAAAATATACAGTTACATAATTGGGGAATGGGTCTCTTGATTTACAAATAATATACGTACAAGTAACATAGTGATAGAAATATGATATATAATAACAAGGTGGGGAGAAGCTCAAACTACAGGGCATTTCATTATAGTGAAAGTGCAAGAAGTAAGATTGAGTGGGAGTGAATACACTGGTTGATAACAAGTTATTGATAATTTTTACAATGGTTGGGACTGAGGTGTTCTTATAGCTATCAGTTTGTGCTCGTATGGGCTGGATGCGGTTGTGGTGTTGAACAGCAATTCTCGGACGAGGGATCTCGAGTGGTAGTAGGAGCCGGTGTCGAGGATGGTGCGGAAGCTTCTCACCAAATTTGCAGTTGAGGTCGTGGTGATGGTCAGAGAGAGCCGAGAGGGTAAGTGTGTTGAGCGCTTCTTGATATGTGGAGTAGGAATGGGAGAGAATAATCATGCATACCCTCTTTGCACTTGTTCTAGGTGTTTACGTTGTGTGGCATTTAGGGAGGAAGACCAGGTGGGGGAGGCATAGGTGAGCTTTTGAAGTATGAATGTTGAGTAAACACTGAGGAGTTCGGACGCAAGAACTCTGAGGAGGAGGAGGAGGTGGAGACGGAAACTAGAGGATCTGACAACTTCACTGACGTGTGGTTTCCAATTTAGTTTGTTGTCTAAGGTGACGCCGAAGAACTTAGTGGAACCTACAACCTGGAGTGTGTTGGGACGTAAAGTAATGGAAGGGGTTGGGACAATGTCGGAGGAGAGGTTGATGTGCATAACCATGGTCTTGGTATGGTTGATGGTGATGTGGTTGTTGGTGGCCCAGTTTTGGAGACTGTTCAATAAATCCTGAAGGGCGGTATAGTTGGGAGCAGAATTGTTGACACTGATCCCAATGGTGGAGTCGTCGACATATTTCCAGTGAACAGGGGTTTCTCTTAGGATGCCATTGATAAGCATAAGGAAGCATAATGGTCCCAACTTGGTGCCTTGGTCAGCAAATTTTATTCACGGATTTGCCGATTTGCGGCCATTTTGAGAACCTACCCCTCCACGAATTCGAAGGGCTTACTGTATGCGAGTATTCATAACACCAGATCGCACGGTAATGCAGAGGGAACAGCACAAAAAACTCTTGAAGTTGTTGATGCAGAAGAAAGGGGAGTCAAGCATGAATGGGGATGGATGTGGGAGGGTTATGTACAAAGGGGGAGGAAGTAATGGAGGCAAGTGCACCAGTACAGAACCAGGGGACAACCCCCTCCCACTCTGTCTCCCTCCCAGGAGTAGGTGAGGACCATGTAAACAATGTCATCTTTGACCACATCCCATAAAACACAAAGAATTTAGTAAATGAGGCAGCTGCAGAGAATGCAGGGGCCGAAGTCACTACCAAGGCCAGAGGTATTACCGAGGACTTATTCTGGCTTGAAAGTCATGTACACTAATACTGATACGTTTCTTGATAAGAGAGAGGAGTTTGTAACACTACTGAGGTTACATCAACCCTATATAGTAGGTGTTGTAGAACTGTTGTACAAGAACAGTGGAATCGACCCGGAGGAATGTTAGTTCGGTATTGACTTATTTACAAACCTTTTTCAAGCAACTTGCAAGAGGGGTGTCGTTATATATGCTAGACAAGACCTTCGAGCCAGCCAGGTAAGGGTACAGGGAGAAAACGCTTTTGAAGAATCAAATTGGTGAAAATTAAACTAAAGGAGAGAAACTTCTTGTCGTGTACTGCGCACATCATTGTCATTCCTAAAAACCCCCTTTAATTCATATTACGCTACATAACATTCAAATCCACCGCTCCTTGTAGAATCTCAGAGAACGGGAGTCATTGATAAAGACAACTCGCCGAATGAATGTTACGGGATTATTTGATGAAATGTACCCAGCTACGGGTTATATAATATTAATTGTATGTATTCATAGCATTAAGGAGAGACGTGTTTTTCCCACTCGTTACACTCAGGATCCCTCCCAGTAAGTCCCGCCTTCGAACACAGTTGTCAATATGCGTTTATTCCACTCCCTCCTAGCAAACTCAATCTTGAATTAGTTATGTAAATCCACTTTAGTAATTCGCCAGACCTTTGTCAACTGAGGGTCATCCTTGAATGAGTAACAGTTGAGTTGTTTATAATCCCTGTCATTGCGTGAGTAGCGATCACTGGCAACTCGGGGGTATATATACCATGAGTAAGGGAGACAGAGCGTCCCCCCCCCCCCCGACGCCTGATCTCACCGTTTGCCTCCAGGTATGTTTATGCGTTCCCTAGCCCTTCAGTTTGATTCAGTCAATTGTAGTGAATATCAGTGTTCATGCTTCAACAGTTGAATTGTCATTCACCCAGTGTAAGAAGTAATATAAAGTAAATCGCTGTCGTTTCCAGGCGAGAGATTTGTTGTGATTGTGTTGTTCATGCTCCCCCCCCCCCCCCCCGACGCCTGATCTCACCGTTTGCCTCCAGATCCAATTTGTGGTTCTCGGCTCACCCCACGATAGCCTCGGAGCCAGTAGATTCCCAGCAGGGAGCCGTATATCAACGATGTCGTTGATTCAACATGATCGAGACGGCAGGTCCACCTCGTGGGCCGAGGGCCCCAGACCCGCCTCGTGTCGGGGTGTAACCGACCACAACAGCAATCATCAGGTGTTAGAGGCGCCAGTGCTATACCCTGGTACATGCCTTGGAGTTATGGTTCACAGTGTTTTTATTTTTTTTTTTTTATGGGAATTAGCCCACTCATGCACAGGTCAAACGACCCACAACGGACCCTGGGTGGGAGCGAAAAAAAAAAAAAAGAACGGAAAGAAATTGTAAATATAGAAAAAAAAGGTTAGACAGATTGTAAGAGCATGGAAACACACAAGAAGGCAAAGCATTCCGTAGTTTGGCTGTGTGAGAAAAGAAGTAGGTACTAAAATGGGCTATTCTTTTGTGACCGACATCCACAGAGAAACGGTGGGCACCGCGGACAAGACGTGTGTTGCGAACCCACGGCCTTGCCGGCGGTACACAGGATACCAAGTCCACCGAACATTGCCCGTTAAAGTACCTGTAAAAGAGAGAGAGTGAAGCAACATTGTGGTGAAGAGAAAGGGAAGAGAGATTGTCGACTAAAGGAGGAGAGTTAATAAGACGAAATGCCTTAGATTCCACCCTATCTAATAGTTGGACAGAAGAAGAGCCACCCCAGATATGAGAGCAGTACTCCAAGTTAGGGCGAATGAATCCCTTATATACTTGGAGCAACTGCTTAGGAGTGAAGTAGCTGCGGCATCTGTACAGCATTCCCAACTTTCGGGAGGCAGCTTTAGTTATACTAAGGATGTGTGATTTCCAGGACATATTGGAGGAAATGGTGAGGCCTAACATATTTATTTCAGAATTTGGGAGGATGATAGCGTCCTGAAATGTAATTGGTGGGAGATCGTCTACTTTACAAAGTGTAATTGGTAAATATTGAGTTTTATTACTATTGAACTTAACCAAGTTTGAACCTTTCCATTCAGAGATGCTGCACAGATCTGCATTGATAGAAGTAATGATATCAGTTCTAGAAACAGATCTAGTTTGAGAGTTAAGAGGAAGGGGAAAATGTGAGGAAGAGTGAAGAGTAGAATTATCAGCGTAAGAATGGATAGAATTAGTTGTAGTGTGAAGTAAATCATTGATAAAAAGAAGGAAGAGAGTTGGTGAAAGAACAGAACCCTGTGGGACGCCACTACTGGTAGAGAAAGAGCGAGAAATCGATCCCTCGACAACAACTGCCATGGATCAGTTCTCAAGGAAGCTAGAGGTGAGAAAACAAAGTGGGGGAGAGAAACCAAAAGAGGGAAGTTTAGATAGCAAAGACTTGTGCCATACCCTGTCAAATGCTTTGGAAATGTTGAGAGCCACGACAAAAGTTTCCCCTTAATCCCTAAGAGAGGATGACCAAAGATGGGTGCAATAGGAGAGCAGATCACCAATAGATCTCGCCTGGCGAAAGCCATACCGGTGATCCGACAAAAGAGAAAGGCGTTCAAGGTGACGGAGAAAATGGGAGTTCAAGATAGTTTCGAAAATCTTAGAGAGGGATGAAGTTAGGGCAATGGGGCGATAATTAGAGGGATTAGAATGGTCACCCTTCTTCGGGATGGGCTGAACCAAGGCATGCTTCCAAGAAGAAGGAAAAGTTTGGGTTTTGAGGCAAAGGCGAAAAAGGTGAGCAAGCACAGGGGCCAGGGCTTCAGCACACTCCCTCAGAACACGAGGGGGTATTCCGTCCGGTCCATGCGCCTTACTCACATCCAACCTGGATAACACACCGGCAACCCTGCGAGTGGAGATTATAGGAAAGTGCATAGGTTCAGTAGGAGGTGCAGGGGTAGGAGGGATAGAGTGGGAATCATCTAAGGTGGAATTAGAGGAGAATAAGGTGCCAAAGAGGTTGGCTTTGTCAGGGGGAGAGTTGGCTATAGAGTTATGGGACGGAAGAGGGGAGGAAAAGAAGGCGTGCAGAAGTTGTTACAGATGTTTTTAGTTAAGGACCAGAAGGATTTACTAGAGGAAGAATTAGTCAGGACAGCGGTCTTTCTTTTAATAAAATTCCGCTTGGCCCTACGAAGAATAGCCTTACAACGATTCCTAGAAGTAATGAAAGAGGTGTGGGTAATAGGAGAAGGAGATAGTTTCATAGCTCGATATGCCCTATCTCTCACCCTGCAAGCAAGAGAGCAGGAGCGATCAAACCATGATTGTAATGTGAAAGTTTTGGTAGAAGATGGGATAAATGCACTCATACCGCCCTGTATAACCCCAGCAATGCTGTCAGCACATACCGAGGCATCCCGAGTGGAAAAGCAACATTCATCCCAAGGAAAGTCGGTGAAGAATTCTCGCAAGGATTGCCAGCTTGCCCTCCGATAGTGCCGTAGTTGACGTTTAGAGGGGGGTGGGGGAGGTGGTCGTGCCTAGTTTGATTTAATAGAAATAAGGTTGTGATCAGATGACCCCAAGGGGGCAGAAATTGAGTATGAATAGTGTGAGGGGATAGAGGTAAAACAAAGATCAAGAATGTTAGCAAGTTGATCGTGTCGATCAGGAACGCGTGTAGGGTGTTTGATTATTTGTTCCCTTGCAGAGCCAAGCCACTCTCTGTGATGTACATTGAAATTCCCTAGGTAGAGGATCTCGGTGTTGGGGGTGTGTGGATAGCAAAGACTCATGGCAAGAAGTGAGATAGTCAAAGAGTTCGAAATAGTTGGTAGAGTTGGGAGAACAGTATAGGAAACAAAGAAAAATAGTCACAGTAGGTAGAGATATTTTGAGCCAGATGACATCATAAAGGGGCGATTCAAGATCCGTGAGTCGGGCTATAGGTGTAGTGTGTATTGCAGTAGGCGCATACACCTCCCTTTGAACGGAAGTAGGTATAAAGGTTGTAGTTAGAGACTTGAAAAGGTTTGGGTGAAGCTGCTTTGGTCAGTTGAAGTTCGGAGAGTAGTAAGAGGTCGGGGGAAGAGGTTAATAGATGGTGCTCCACAGAAGAAAAATTGGATCTCAGTTCGCGAATGTTGGAAAAATGAAGTGTGAAAAAAGCCGATCCTCCAGCAACCGCGGTGGCGTCAGTAGCTTGATGATGATCAGGTCGTCCCTGGGGTCCACAACCTTCCCGACCAGTGGGACCCATCCGAGAAGGCCCCGCTTCAGTATTAATATCAACTGACATAGGAGAATAAAATAGAATGAATAAAACAGATCAAGAATGTGTTTGTTAATAATTACCCCATGTTGGGTAGTGGACCCATGTCGGTGTTTGTATCAGTATTAGCGTGTTGTGAGTGCACCCCCTATGCACTACCAACAGTCTGTGAAGTATCATATGCCAGTTGGTCTTATAACTGGATGTAATGAGAAGTACCTAATAATGTGGGAGAAGTAAAGTAATCTGTAAGGAGTTACCATATGACTATGTATTGGGAGTAGGGACAAGGAACTGGTCCTGCGATGTAGTGTAATGTGCCACCAGTAAGATTGTGCACGGTAAGAGTGTAATATCTGAGTAATTGCTGTTGAATAAATAAGGAAATAAGTAAATAGGAAATACAGAGTGTGCAACAAGCCCAGGAGTTGAGTTTGGTAGGTGTATGTTAATAATATCTCTTTTCCCCTTTGATTTTATATTAATAAACTTGTTCTTTGAGTATTTTAGGAGTATTCATTTCTCCCACAGTAGTTGCCTTTATTTCCATCCAAGTGATCCTGATATCAGAATTACACTACCCATGTGCCTAGACCATCGACATGCTACCAAGAAGAACTGAGGTTAGTTAGTACCAAAAATGAACTGAAGTATGTAGAACAATTGAAAGAACTAAGACATGTTGTGGTTTCTCCCTTCTTTCCCCTTATCGATCTAGTCAATGAAAAACCTAACTTTATGCCTAGTCCACTCTGCACGCTACCTAACGAGCTACATACTGTCCAGAGGGGGTCTGGTGGCAGCGACCCTTAGAAATTAAGATTAGAGTTAAGTATTTCCCCTTAGAATTAGTGACCCCAGTCTGGCAGTATAGTCGTCGGGTGTATCTGTAGCTTATTAAATAAACGGAACTTAAGAGCCATAATTGACAATGAAACGACACTTAATCCCTAGCCACCTCCTTGTCATGGGGGATTTTAACTATCGCTACATCGACTGGAGAAATGAAACCACGTCAAGTGACCTTAATAATCCTGCTACTTTTTTTTGTAGAGACTCTATTCCAACATGTTAACCCTTTGGCTGCAGGAGGTTACCCCCAGTGGAATAAAATCGTCTGGCTGTAGCCAAAATAAAATGGCAAGTGCGTGAATTGCAGCGAAAGGGTTAAAGATCTGATTTCACTACAGAAGGGAGCAAACACACAAACCATTGGACCTCTTCATAACTAATGAGGAGAGTATGGTGACCAATCTGGAACACTTAGCCCCTTTAGCACCAGTTACCACGTGACATTGTCCTTCAGATTTAACTGTTACTTGGTTCATGACTATAGCAGCCCAAGGTTCAAATATTATAAGGGTAATTACAATGAGATGAGGGAGGAGATGAGGGGTATCCATTGACCTGACTCATTAAGG
The DNA here is from genome assembly GCA_958450375.1 of Homarus gammarus. Lineage (NCBI taxonomy): Eukaryota > Metazoa > Arthropoda > Malacostraca > Decapoda > Nephropidae > Homarus > Homarus gammarus. The sequence goes on along the minus strand of CAUDMG010000373.1, from coordinate 123,289 downwards.
CACAAGAACGCAGACACTACGGTGAATATCATAACTAGTAAAGTGACCCACTTGATCGATAAATATATACCCAAGACCAACCCAGTGCCTCTAGGAATACAAGGGGAACCCTACACATGAACCATGCGGCAGTCGACAAAGTTAAGAAGAAAACTCGGAATTTCGAGATGTGAGCTAGGGCAAATGATGAGCAGGACAGGAGGATGTAGTTCGGATCCAGGAACCAAACAAAGTCAGAGTGTAGAAGGACAGATTGCAAGTGAGGTCAAGTGAAACCCAAAGGCTTTTTACCAAAGGCATAATTAAAAATGTGAGTAATTGTATCAGACCTGGGCTTGAAGATGGTAGTTACACAGATTCTGATGAGGACAAGGCAGAGGCATTGAAGAAAATTCTTTTCCTGTGATCACAAGAGAGGATGCGAACAATCTTCGTGCATTTGAGGATCGACAGTTTGACACAGTGCTGACCCACATTGTGTTCACAGAAGAAGGTATAAGACCAAACCCAGTGCTTCTTAGAATACGAGGGGATCACTACACATGAACCATGTGGCGGTCGACAAAATTAAGAAGAAAACCCAGAAATTCAAGACGTGGGTTGGGTCAAACGATGAGCAAGACAGGAGGATGTATGCAAGAGCCAGAAACCAAGCAAAGATAGAGTGTAGGAGGGCTGAAAAGGAGTTCCAGAGGCTGGTTGCAAGCAAGGTCAAGTCAAACCCAAAGGCATTTTACCTCTATGCAAAGTCGAAATTGAAAACGCGAGTAGGAGTATCAGACCTGAGGCTTGAAGATGGTAGTTACGCAGATTCTGACCAGGATAAAGCTGAGGCATTGAACAGCTTCTTTTCCTCAGTGTTCACAAGAGAGGATGCAACTAACCTTCCTGCGTTTGAGGACAGACGGTTCGACACAGCACTGACCCACATTGTGTTCACAGAAGAGGGTATTAGAAATAAACTGTCCAGGCTAAAGGTCCATAAGAGTCCCGGACCTGACATGGTGCATCCTAGAGTGCTAAGAGAGTTGTGCAACGAGCTTGCAGAGCCCCTGAAGATCCTGTTTTGTAAATGCCTGGATGAACAAATGGTCCCCAGTGAATGGAAAGTGGCTTATGTGAGTCCTATCTTCAAGAAGGGCGATAGTCACTCCACAAACAACTATAGACCGGTGAGCCTGACCAGCATAATATGTAAAGTACTTGAGAGTATTATTAGAGATGCCGCGATGGAACATCTACTACGAAACAACATTGTAAAAGATTGTCAACACGTTTTTATGCCTGGGCGCTCTTGCTTAACACAATTGCTCAAGGTATTGGATATTTGGACCCATATTCTGGAACGGGGTGGTAATAACGACAATATTTACCTAGATTTTGCCAAGGCCTTCGACAGTGTACCCCACGAAAGGCTGAAAATCAAACTGGAAGGGTACGGAATTCGGGGAAATGTCCTTGCATGGATAGAAGACTTTCTACATGACCGCAAGCAGTGTGTGGTGATTAATGGCACAAAATCGTCATCTGTACCTGTAACAAGTGGGGTACCGCAGGGTAGTGTATTGGGCCCGCTGTTGTTTGTTTGTTTCATAAATGATATGCCTGACGTTGTACACTCCTCCATACAAATGTGTGCCGATGACGCCAAGTTATTTCGGGAAATTAAGAACCAAGCGGACTGTGAAGAGCTGCAGAAGGACCTCTGTGGGCTCCAGGAATGGTTGAAGAAATGGCTGCTGAGATTCAATGTCACGATGTGTAAGAGGATGCACCTGGGGCGTACCAACGGTAAGGAGGCGTATCATATGTCCCAATGGGATGAAGAAACTGCACTAGTTGAGACTGTGTGTGAGAAGGACCTAGGTGTGTATGTTGACAATGAGCTGAAGTTCTCGGGCCATTGCGAGAAGAAGGTAAATCAGGCAAATAAATTATTGGGTCTTATAAGAAGGTCGTTCAGATATCTAGACGGTCCGTCCCTCGTAACGATCTTCAGGAATGAAGTGCTTCCCCATCTGGAGTACTGTCACCCCATCTGGTCCCCGAGATATGCTAGGGACTGTCAGTTGGTTGAAAATGGTCAAAGGAGGGCCACCAGACTGGTGCTTGCACTTCGGCACCTCAGCTGCCCTGAGAGATTGGAGCGCCTGAACTTGCCTAGCTTATACTACAGACGGGCAAGGGGGGACCTAGTTGAGGTGTATAAGCATCTCAGGGGGCACTACTCAGTTGAGTGTTCTTACTTGGAGCTGGCGGACGCTCGCCCCACAAGGGGTCACAGCCCAAGATTGAAGAAGCCGCAAGTCCAGAAAACCTTGAGGGCAAACTTTTTCGGAGTGAGGGTTGTAAACTCTTGGAACAATCTACCAGAGAGTGTTGTGACGGCACCGAGTGTGAGCTCTTTCAAGACAAGACTTGACCAACACGAGTGGGTTCAGGTACATTCAGGAGCCAGTGCATGCCCAGTATTTGCCAACAGTGCGTGACAGAGACGTGACCGACCGCCCGGGCGGCTAGCAAGCCGATCAGTGGCGAAGAGGATAAAAGTAAAAAATTAAAAGTCCTGGCCCTGACATGGTGCATCCCAGAGTGCCAAGAGAGTTGTGCAACGAGCTTGCCGAGCCCCTGAAGAGCTTGTTCTGTAAATGCCTGGATGAGCAAAAGGTCCCCAGTGATTGGAAAATGGCTATTGTGAGTCCTATATTCCAGAAGGGCAATTGTCACTCCATGAATACAGTACTGTAATTATAGACCAGAGAGACGGACCAGCATAATGGTAACGTACTAGAGAGCATTTTAGGAGATCCCATGATGGAACATCTACTGCAAAACAACCTTGTAAAGGATTGTCAACACGGACTTATGCTGGGAAGATCCTGCTTAACAAAATTACTCAAGGTATTGGAGCCTAAAATTCTGGGACAGGTTGGTATTACCGATAATATATACCTAAATTTTTCCAAGGCTTTTGACACCTTACCCTATTAAAGGCTGAAAATTAAACTGGAAGGGTACAGGATTCGGGGAAGTGTCCTAGCGCGGATCGGAGATGGAGACTTTCTTCACGATTGCAAGCACTGTGTGTTAACTGATGGCATGAAATCATCATGTGTACCCATGACAAGAAGGGTACCACAGGACAGTGAATTGGGCCCATTGTTGTTTGCTTGTTTCATAAATGACATGGCAGAAGCTATACATTCCTCCATGCAAATGTTTGTGAACAATGCCAAGTTATTCAGGGAAATTAAAAACCAAACAGACTGTGAAGAGCTACAGAAAAATTTCCGTAAGCTTCAAGATTGGTCAAAGAAATTGCTGCTAAGATTCACAGTCACGAAGTTAAAGAGGATGCTCCTGGATCATACCAACAGTAAGGAGGGTAATCATATGTCCCAATGGGATGAAGAAACAACATTAACAGAGACTGAATGTGAAAAGGACCTTGATGTGTATGTTGACAATGAAATGAAGTTCTCGGGCCATTTATGAAGAAGGTGAATCAAGCAGCTAAACTACCTGTAGTAGGTCTTATAAGAAGGTTGTTTAGGTATACAGTGACCCCTCCGTTAACGAACTCAATCCGTTCCAGAAGGTCATTCGTTAACCGAAAAGTTCGTTAACCGAAACCATTATTTCATTGGGTTTTTGGGTAATTGGTTCCAGCTCACCGAAAATTTCCTAAATTCTACAAAAATGGGAGAAAAGTTCACTTACTTTGAGGTGTGTATGTAGAAGGCTCCTGGATGATGATGATGGGATTTAGAATGGGGGTGGAGGAGAAGGGAGAAGAGAAGGCATTGGGGTGGAAGAGAAGTCACCCCATGGCGCCATTTTACCCATAAAATTTTAGCTCTCTTGGTGTAATTCAAGATTATTTTCTTTAAATCAACACTGCACTGCATTATATATTGTCAATATGTAAAATATATTTCAAAATGACCAATAATTTGCTTGGAAACACAGAAAAAAAGCGTTTAGTTGAAGAGAATCTCAAGCAAGATGTGACCTCCAGTGAAAACAGAGAGAGACTAACTCCTGTTTGCTGTGTTAAGAGGCTGGATGCCGCGCATTAAACTAGTCACTTTACCTTCAATTATGTTCAATAATTGTTAAAATGACTAAAAAATTGAATATTAATCTTTTAAAATTATTGAATAGTATAAACTTCTTGATATTTACTAAAACAGTAAGGAATTTAAGCCCTAGAACCGATTAATGTATTGGCGGACTGATACTAAAGCTGGTTGCCCGGTCAGTGCAAGCGAAAACATGTTGAGGTCGGTTCGTAAGAACTTCGTTAACCGAATTTTTTTTGTTAACCGAATTGAAGATCCTAATGGAAGGCAGTTCGTTAATCGAAATTACGTTAACCGAGGTGTTCGTTAAACGAGGGGTCACTGTATTGACAGTCCCTCCCTCGTAACGATCTTCAAGAGTGAGGTGCTTCCCAGCCTGGAGTACTGTTGCTCCATCTGGTCCCCAAGATATGCTAGGGCAGGGGTTCTCAACCAGGGGGGAATTTCCCCCCTCAGGTCTTCAGGGGGGGGGGGGGGGAACTGATACTAATATGGAAAAAATATAGGATTTTCAGTATTATATGCATATTATTTGGAATGCACTTTTTGAGGCAGACAATCTTGGAAAGGAGGGGGTGAATGACATTCTGACATACGGTGAAAGGGGTGCATGGGGCAAACAAGGTTGAGAACCACTGTGCTAGGGACTATCAGTTGATTGAAAATGTCCAAAGGAGGGCCACCAGACTGGTGCCTCCACTACGGCACCTTAGCTCACCAGTGAGATAAGAGCACTTGCAACTGCATAGCTTATACTACAGACGGGTAAGGGGAGACCTAATTGAAGTGTATAAATATCTCGGAGGACACTACTCAGTCAAGTGTCCATACCTGGAGCTGGTGGATGCCCTCCCCACAAGGGGTCACAGCTCAAGGTTGAGGAAGACACAAGTCCAGAAAACTGTGAAGGCAAACTTTTTCGGGGTGAGAGTTGAGAAATCTTGGAACAATCTGTCAGAATGTTTTGTGACAACATCAAGTGTGAGCTGATTCAAGACCAGATTTAACCAGCAGTGGTGCAGGTTCAGGTACATTCAGAAGCCAGTTCTTGCCAACGGTGCATAAGATAGAAGTGACCTACCGCCCAAGTGGCTAACAAGCCGATTAGTGGGGAAGAGGATAGTAGTAAAAGATATGATTAAAATGGAAGATACTACATAAAAAAATTTTATAAAATAAATTTCTCTTTTTGGTCCTTCTTAGGTTCTGCAGAGTTGCTTGGTCATGGCCATGATGAAACAAGTAATGCTCACGGTAAGGGATTAAGAGACTTGACCAATAGGCAAAAAGATTTATCCACTGGTTAGGTGACCAACACACGTAGCAGTCTTAGAGCAACACAGTTTTGTCTAGTGGATAACTAACCAGTGGTTAAGTTATCAACTACAGTAGTTATGTTTCACCAAGGTGTTCAGCAACTCTGTGGTGCTTGTTTGTGTCCACAGCTCCAGGTATGTGTCTGTACAGTACTGTATTTTATATGTAAGTTCATTTTATTTCAGAGGACATTGGAGAGGACTTGATCACCCTCAGCATGGCCAGTGGTGTGGTGTGTAAACTGACAGCTTTAGTTGGTGTGGATCAAGATGGCAAGCAGCAGAATGTGAAATCACATAAAGAAAATCTATTTTTCCACCAGCAAGGGGTTAGTGACACATGATATGGGATGAGTTATATAGACTCCACTGGTTTAGGATTGTCCATGTTCTGTACTGTATACACACCTGTAGAGTTTGCTTAATTAACTGAACCTTTTACCTATTAACCAATTATGTTAAATAACTTAACCAGTTAAATTTTAGAATAATGATACAGTACATAGTACAGTTGGTCCTCCTATTACGCGGTCCCACAATCCGCGTTTCACCGTTAACGCGGTGCCTTGCCAGAACCTAACATTTTCACATTCCGCGGTCGTGAACCCCATTACGCGGAGAGCGGCTGGCAAGCCGCGCCATTTTTGGATCCAAACCTCCCGCCGTCCGCCATGTTGTGTAAGAGGCGCGAAAATGGTGCGCACAAGGTCGCCCAGTCATCAAAACATTACCGAGTTCTTCACCCGCCACCCACTACAGCCGGCCCAAGTCAGTGATAGTGATAATTATAGTGAGGATATGGACTTATATGAACTTTGGGGGGTTTGACAAAGAGGCCCTGCAAGCCTCTGTGGTGGATAGTGATACAATTGATACAAGTGATACAGGTGAGGGCCAATAATCTGCCCTCTGCCTCGGAACCAACCGCCCATCCCCGTGTGCCCAGCCATCTTTTCTACTAATGTAAGTGTTAAAAAACCTAATATTGTTGATATTTCTCTTAATTATTAATTGTGTGTGCATGCCATCATAAAGTTAAGATAATATTTTTACTACAACATAGTTGTGTGTCGTCAAAAGGTGGAGTTTGGGGATCGGCCCGGACTCCATTTCAATTAATCCCATATGTTATGTTATTCACTTTACGCGTTTCTCACTTTCCGCGGTACCCTCCGGGTTACATTAACCGCGTAATACGAGGACCAACTGTATTGTGGGGTATTCGATGTTTTGGGTTCACACTCAGGATGGGATGGAGAAAGGAAACTCACAATGTGCTCTCTGTATACATGTTGTATTGGATGTACAATGCAGCTTGGTGCTGGGAAGTGGCAGCGTGGTTACAAGCGTGGTGTAGAGAGAGCAGGTTGCTGAGGATGCTCAGAGGACAGCTTGTGGGTCGCCATGCTCGTTGGTAGGAGCGAGGGCCGCCGGGCAGCAGCGGAGGAGGTGGTGTAGCTTGCTGCGGCTGTAGCTAGAAGAAGAGAGAGCTGGTTGGTGAGAATGCTCAGAGGAGGACCAGCTTGTGGGTCGCCATGCTCTCCGGCGGGAGCAAGGACCGCCAGGCAGGCGGAGGAGGAGGAGGTGTTGCTGGCTGGTTGGTTGGTGTAGGTAGAAAGAGGCAGGTCACCACGAGGTCAAGTCTTAAAAAGTGGGGGGTAGGCATGGCATAGTAGTTGACCTCCGTGATGCATGGTGGCGCTGGTTGTCCCAGACCACGAGGCACACACTGTGGAATTCGCGGGGTCGGCTACTCAGCGACAAACAGCGTTTGTAAGGGAGAAATCCACTACAGTATCCTCCACCCCCACAGTATCCTCCATCCCCACAGTATCATCCACGACCACAGTATCCTCCACCACCACAGTATCCTCCACCACCACAGTATCCTCCACCACCACAGTATCCTCCAACCTCACAGTAGCCCCCACCCCATAGTATACTCCACCCCCACAGTATCCTCCACCCCCACACTATCCTCCACCCCCACAGTATCCTCCACCACCACAGTATCCTCCACCCTCACAGTATCATCCTTCACCACAGTATCCTACACCCCCATAGTATCCTCCACCCCCACACTATCCTTCACCCCCTCAGTATCCTCCGCCCACAGTATCCTCCACCCTCACAGTATCATCCTTCACCACAGTATCCTCCACCCCCACACTATCCTTCACCCCCTCAGTATCCTCCGCCCACAGTATCCTCCACCACCACAGTATCCTCCAACCTCACAGTATCCTCCAGCACCACAGTATCCTCCACCCCACAGTATCCTCCACCCCCACATTATCCTCCACCCCCACATTATCCTCCACCCCCACAGTATCCTCCACCCCCACAGTATCCTCCACCCTCACAGTATCCTCCACCCCCACAGTATCCTCCACCCCCACAGTATCCTCCACCCTCACAGTATTATCCACCACCACAGTATCCTCAACCCCCACACTATCCTCCAACCTCACAGTATCCTCCACCCCCACAGTATCCTCCACACCCACAGTATACTCCACCCCCACAGTATCCTTCACCCCCAAAGTGTCCGCCACCCCAACAGTATCCTCCACCCTCACAGTATCATCCTTCACCACAGTATCCTCCACCCCCACACTATCCTCCACCTCCACAGTATCCTCCAGCACCACAGTATCCTCCACCCCCACAGTATCCTCCACGCCCACAGTATCCTCCACCTTCACAGTATCATTCACCACCACAATATCCTCCACCCCCACAGTATCCTCCACCACAGTATCCTCCACCCCCAAAGTGTCTGCCACCACCACAGTATCCTCAACCCCCACACTATCCTCCAACCTCACAGTATCCTCCACCCCCACAGTATCCTCCACCCCCACAGTATACTCCACCCCCACAGTATACTCCACCCCCACAGTATCCTCCACCCCCAAAGTGTCCGCCACCCCAACAGTATCCTCCACCCTCACAGTATCATCCTTCACCACAGTATCCTCCACCCCCACAGTATCCTCCACCACCACAGTATCCTCCAACCTCACAGTATCCTCCACCCCACAGTATCCTCCACCAGCACAGTATCCTCCACCCCCACAGTATCCTCCACCCCCACAGTATCCTCCACCCTCACAGTATCATCCACCACCACAGTATGCTCCACCCCCACACTATCTTCCACCCCCACAGTAGGGTGTGTCAATTTAGGGGGTGAACTGGCTAAATTGAAAATCGAGTAATTTGGTAGCAATTTATTGTAGTCTTTAAGCATGCAAAACAATATTCTGGCATAAATTTTTTTTTATAATAAGTCCTACCTACATCAAATGGATTTTTAAATGTACATATTTGTGAATTTATAACATAACCAGCGTTTGCACACATGTTACTGTTTCAAGTTTCAAATTATTATATTTTATTATCCGTAGTCTATTTGAAAGTAACCAATGCCTTCATACTCTCTTTGCTTTGGTTTCTTGCAGTAGTCTGCTTGCTATTTGTGCTTTGATGTAACCTTCTCGCCTCTCGTGGCTGTAAACATGGCCCGCTGCTTCTGTGACCATTTTCACACATCTCTCCACACTTTGAGTGTGGGAAGGCCACTTCGGCACCTGCATTGGAGTCTCTTTAAGGTTTCTCAATTCTTGGCTAGTTAGACTTGTTGTCAATGGTGGCTCTAAGACTTCCAAACTCAAGTCAACCAATTCTGACAATTTGGTGGCATTGACGTTTATTGGGGGAACTTTTCTTGAATGAAACGAACAGTCTCCCAACTGGTCGTCATCTATTAGCGTTCCTCTAATCTTTAGAATGACTTCTACAGCCTCGGTTCGGAGATTGGTACATTGACTGCAAAGCATTGCTTGCAAAACTGCTTCTGATCGAGCATACCAAGCGGACCTTCTTGCCACAGGTAACACGATGTCCCTCACTACCTTCCTCTGTGTTCTTACTAGCTGCAATTGAAACAAAAGGTGATTGGGCCCATCCACCCACATAGGATTAAGTTTCACACTAAACCACTGGGGAAGATAAACTCCAATAATAAATTCAACAATTAACCTCAAATTCTTCAGCACTTTGCCCTTCAATTCGTGTTTGGAAATCCAAATCCTGCAGAAACGAAGAGCTGTAGTTAACCAACGGCTGTGACTGACAGGTCCAATCTCCAAGAGAGCCAATGACTGAGGCACTTCTCCTGATCTTATTGCTTGGGCAATACGATAAGCATAGGATTGATCTGTGCTGAGATCTTTGATGACTCCTTCAGACAACGCCGGAAGGGGAGGGCCAACTTCGACCTTTGGAAAGGTTGTATTTATTTCTAGTTGTGTTGCTTCATCCAGCATGATGCCAAGGGGACCTGACCACTTGTTGTTGCTCTTTGTAGGACCATCAAGTTCCTGGATGAGATGACGAAGAGGTAGCTCGCCTGTATGTAAATCACATACAATCCAAACAAGTCTTCTTCCTAGTTTTTTCTCTAAATGCGTCATTACACCCCCCTGCCATCCGGTGTTCACTGCAGTTGAATCTCCACCAACAGCCTGCAGTGAACTGCCAAGTCCTCTCTCCTGAACCCAACATAAAATATGATCAGCAATGACCTCTGCATGTTTCTTCCCTTCTACTTCAGTTTCGGGAGCAAAGTGAAACAAAAACCGACCACCAGGCTCAGAACAGACAGAGTAGTGTTCTTTGATGAGACCTGGAAACTTTCTGTTCACTCCCTCTACTTCTAGCAAAACTTTTGTGTCATCTATTCTTCCATCAAACAAAAGACAGGAGAGCCCTCCCTCGCTTAAATCTTTTTCATGCTGATCAGATATTTCCTTCATTATTTTTTCTTGTGCTCTTCTAATTTTATTATGATCTATCACCAAAGATACATCCTCTCGGCTGATGAGGCCTGCATCTATCCAAGCGGCAGTTGCAATTTCTGCAGCCTCACGAAGTCCAGCATGGTGGCGAATACTAGCTAAAGCAATGTTTGAAATATTTCTTGTGTTGTATTTCATTTTCTTTGGTAAAGGTTCAGATGGCTCTTTGGAACTATCATCTGATGTTGCTTCCTGTTCATCAGAAGAACTATCAAAGAAGTGATAAACATCTTGACACAGCTCTTCCTCTCTTTGGATGGCTTCTTCACTCTTCATTTTCTTCTTTTGTTCCCTCTCTCGGATTTGTTCTCTCTTCTTGGCATTAGCAATCTGCTTCTTTGTTTCTGAATAATCTATTGAACCCATTTGCATGCTTCCTTGGCCTTTTGCCTTTGTCCTCTGTGCCTTTATAAATTCAAGCTCTAAAACAGGGATCTTCTTTTCACGAGGACAACCACAATCAATGTGGGAATTATTTTCTCTCTTACCTGAGTGAGAACAGTTGGATTCAGAACATAATTGTATGGAGCACTTGCAGGTCAAAATGTCAAACAGAGTATCAAGTGTGTGCAGAAATTCATTTTTCCTGGCCAAGTTTCCTTTACCAAGTGATGTTTCAACTGCTTTGTGCCATAATTTCGTTAGTTTTAGCTCAATAGTTCGACACTGATTAATCACAGGTGGTTTGAATAGTGCATTAGCTTTTGTCCATTGATGCAGAAGAGGGACTATCATGTCATTTATGAGTTCTTTATCTGTATAGTTCCTTCTGTCCTTTGCATTTTTTTCTCGAAGGAGTAACCCTAATCTTAGCATGTCTCTCACTGTTGGAAGTTCTGATACAGGAAGCTCCTTCCCTTTACCAACTAGCAGGCTCAAGTGGGTTGACAACTGACTTCTTGTCTTCAATTTTGACATCTTCACACTATCTGACAAATAGAAAAATATTTCAATGTTTCATAATTCAATTGTTGTTTCAAAAAATATCAATTTGTTTATCAAAAATGCTGTAACAGAAATAACATAATAATTTCTTAGAACATAATGTTTTATACAATGATATAAGTAACTGCGACAATCAATATGCCCTACTTACAATAATTAAAATGTAGAATTCGTCTGGTAGAGTAGGTGCAAGTGCAATGAGAGCAAACCACCGTCTATGATATCTAGAAGGAGAGTGAGCCGGGCGCCTTATCCTCACGCTTGGTACAAGTCAAAACAACAATTAAACTGTCCCACACGGAGAGCCTGTTCATGTTCATGTTCTGACATGCATATTGTACACAAGCTATAGAACCATAAAATACTCCATAATCCATATGCTTACATGAGATTAGTTAATATCAAGTGAATAATTCTAATCAAGTCTCATTAATTTGTTGAAATACTGATATTTGAAACTTTAAGGTATAATTGATGTAGGTGAGGGTTATTTCAATTCATTTTTGTTTGCTAATCTCAAGTTTAGACATAAAGAGGCACAATATTTTGACTACCAAATTTGATTTTTAACATGTTAACAAAATTGACACACCCTACCCCCACAGTATACTCCACCACCACAGTATCCTCCAACCTCACAGTATCCTCCACCACCACAGTATCCTTCACCCCCACAGTATCCCCCACTCCCACAGTATCCTCCACCCTCACAGTATCATCCACCACCACAGTATCCTCCACCCCCACAGTATCCTCCACCCCCACAGTACCCTCCACCCCCACAGTATCCTCCACCTTCATAGTGTCCGCCACCACCACATTATCCTCCACCACCACAGTATCCTCCACCCCCACAGTATCCTCCACCCCCACAGTATCCTCCACCCTCACAGTATCATCCACCACCACAGTATCCTTCACCCCCACAGTATCCTCCACCCCCACAGTATCCTCCACCCCCACAGTATCCTCCACCTTCATAGTGTCTTCCACCACCACAGTATCCTCCACCCCCACAGTATCCTCCACCCCCACAGTATCCTCCACCTTCATAGTGTCCGCCACCACCACATTATCCTCAACCACCACAGTATCCTCCACCCCCACAGTATCCTCCACCCCCACAGTATCCTCCACCCCCACATTATCCTCCACCTTCATAGTGTCCGCCACCACCACAGTATCCTCCACCACCACAGTATCCTCCACCCCCACAGTATCCTCCACCCCCACAGTATCCTCCACCTTCATAGTGTCCGCCACCAACACATTATCCTCCACCACCACAGTATCCTCCACCACCACAGTATCCTCCACCCCCACAGTATCCCTCCACCACCACCGTATCCTCCACCCTCACAGTATCATCCACCACCACAGTATCCTCCACCCCCACAGTATCCTCCACCCCCACAGTATCCTCCACCCCCACAGTATCCTCCACCTTCATAGTGTCCGCCACCACCACATTATCCTCCACCACCACAGTATCCTCCACCCCCACAGTATCCTCCACCCCCACAGTATCCTCCACCCCCACAGTATCCTCCACCCCACAGTATCCTCCACCACCACATTATCCTCCACCACCACAGTATCCTCTACCCCCACAGTATCCTCCACCCTCACAGTATCCTCCACCACCACAGTATCCTCCACCACCACAGTATCCTCCACCCGCACAATATCCTCCACCACCACAGTATCCTCCATCCCCACAGTATCCTCCACCCCACAGTATCCTCCACCCCCACAGTATCCTCCACCACCACAGTATCCTCCACCACCACAGTATCCTCCACCCCCACAGTATCCTCCACCCCCACAGTATCCTCCACCACCACAGTATCCTCCACCCCACAGTATCCTCCACCACCACAGTATCCTCCACCCCACAGTATCCTCCACCACCACAGTATCCTCCACCCTCACAGTATCATCCACCACCACAGTATCCTCCACCACCACAGTATCCTCCACCCCCACAGTATCCTCCACCCCACAGTATCCTCCACCCCACAGTATCCTCCACCCCCACAGTATCCTCCACCACCACAGTATCCTCCACCACCACAGTATCCTCCACCACCACAGTATCCTCCACCCTCACAGTATCCTCCACCACCACAGTATCCTCCACCACCACAGTATCCTCCACCACCACAGTATCCTCCACCCCCACAGTATCCTCCACCACCACAGTATCCTCCACCCCCACAGTATCCTCCACCCCACAGTATCCTCCACCTCAAGTATCTCCACCCCACAGTATCCACCACCACCACAGTATCCTCCACCACCACAGTATCCTCCACCCCCACAGTATCCTCCACCACCACAGTATCCTCCACCACCACAGTATCCTCCACCCCACAGTATCCTCCACCACCACAGTATCCTCCACCCCCACAGTATCCTCCACCACCACAGTATCCTCCACCCCACAGTATCCTCCACCCCACAGTATCCTCCACCCCACAGTATCATCCACCACCACAGTATCCTCCACCCCCACAGTATCCTCCACCCCCACAGTATCCTCCACCCCACAGTATCCTCCACCACCACAGTATCCTCCACCACCACAGTATCCTCCACCCCCACAGTATCCTCCACCCCCACAGTATCCTCCACCACCACAGTATCCTCCACCCCCACAGTATCCTCCACCTTCATAGTGTCCGCCACCACATATCCTCCACCACCACAGTATCCTCCACCCCCACAGTATCCTCCACCCCCACAGTATCCTCCACCACCACAGTATCCTCCACCCCACAGTATCCTCCACCACCACAGTATCCTCCACCCCCACAGTATCCTCCACCCCCACAGTATCCTCCACCCCACAGTATCCTCCACCACCACAGTATCCTCCACCCCACAGTATCCTCCACCCCACAGTATCCTCCACCCCACAGTATCCTCCACCCCCACAGTATCCTCCACCACCACAGTATCCTCCACCCCACAGTATCCTCCACCCCACAGTATCCACCACCACAGTATCCTCCACCCCCACAGTATCCTCCACCCCACAGTATCCTCCACCCCCACAGTATCCTCCACCCCACAGTATCCTCCACCCCACAGTATCCTCCACCACCACTGTATCCTCCACCCCACAGTATCCTCCACCCCACAGTATCCTCCACCACACAGTATCCTCCACCCCACAGTATCCTCCACCCCCACAGTATCCTCCACCCCACAGTATCCTCCACCCCCACAGTATCCTCCACCACCACAGTATCCTCCACCCTCACAGTATCCTCCACCCCACAGTATCCTCCACCCCCACAGTATCCTCCACCCCCACAGTATCCTCCACACCAAGTATCCTCCACCCCACAGTATCCTCCACCACCACAGTATCCTCCACCCCACAGTATCCTCCACACCACAGTATCCTCCACCACCACAGTATCCTCCACCCCACAGTATCCTCCACCACCACAGTATCCTCCACACCACAGTATCCTCCACCCCACAGTATCCTCCACCCCCACAGTATCCTCCACCCCCACAGTATCCTCCACCACCACAGTATCCTCCACCCCACAGTATCCTCCACCACCACAGTATCCTCCACCCCACAGTATCCTCCACCACCACAGTATCCTCCACCACCACAGTATCCCCACCACATATCATCCACCCCACAGTATCCTCCACCCCACAGTATCCTCCACCACCACAGTATCCTCCACCACCACAGTATCCTCCACCCCCACAGTATCCTCCACCACCACAGTATCCTCCACCACCACAGTATCCTCCACCACCACAGTATCCTCCACCCCCACAGTATCCTCCACCCCCACAGTATCCTCCACCCCACAGTATCCTCCACCACCACAGTATCCTCCACCCCCACAGTATCCTCCACCACCACAGTATCCTCCACCCCCACAGTATCCTCCACCCCCACAGTATCCTCCACCACCACAGTATCCTCCACCCCCACAGTATCCTCCACCACCACAGTATCCTCCACCACCACAGTATCCTCCACCACCACAGTATCCTCCACCCCACAGTATCCTCCACACCAACAGTATCCTCCACCACCACAGTATCCTCCACCCCACAGTATCCTCCACCACCACAGTATCCTCCACCACCACAGTATCCTCCACCACCACAGTATCCTCCACACCCACAGTAACCTCCACTACCGCAGTATTCTCCACACCAACAGTAACCTCCACCCCACAGTATCCTCCACCCCCACAGTATCCTCCACCCCACAGTATCCTCCACCACCACAGTATCCTCCACCACCACAGTATCCTCCACCACCACAGTATCCTCCACCCCCACAGTGTCCTCCACCCCCACAGTATCCTCCACCCTCACAGTATCCTCCACCACCACAGTATCCACCACCCCAACAGTGTCCTCCACCCCCACAGTATCCTCCACCACCACAGTAACCTCCACCACCACAGTATCCTCCACCACCACAGTATCCTCCACCCCTCAGTATCCTCCACACCAACAGTATCCTCCACCACCACAGTATCATCCACCACCACAGTATCCTCCACCACCACAGTATCCTCCACACCCACAGTAACCTCCACCACCGCAGTATTCTCCACACCAACAGTAACCTCCACCCCACAGTATCCTCCACCCCCACAGTGTCCTCCACCCCCACAGTATCCTCCACCACCACAGTATCCTCCACCACCACAGAGTCCTCCACCACCACAGTATCCTCTACCACCACAATATCATCCACCCCCACAGTATCCTCCACCCCCACAGTATCCTCCACCACCACAGTATCCTCCACCACCACAGTATCCTCCACCCCCACAATATTCTCCACCCCCCACAGTGTCCTCCACCACCACAGTATCCTCCACCACCACAGTATCCTCCACCCCCACAGTATCCTCCACCCCACAGTATCCTCCACCCTCACAGTATCCTCCACCACCACAGTATCCTCCACCCCCACAATATCCTCCACCCCCACAGTATCCTCCACCCCCACAGTATCCTCCACCACCACAGTATCCTCCACCCCCACAATATCCTCCACCCCCCACAGTGTCCTCCACCCCCACAGTATCCTCCACCCTCACAGTTCTCATCCACCACCACAGTATCCTCCACCCTCACAATATCCTCCACCCCCACAGTTCTCATCCACCACCACAGTATCCTCCACCCCCACAATATCCTCCACCCCCATAGTGTCTTCCACCCCCACACTATCCTCCACCCTCACAGTATCATCCACCCTCACAGTATCCTCCACCACCACAGTATCCTCCACCCCTACACTATCCTCCACCCCCACAGTATCCTCCACCACAACAGTATCCTCCACCCCCATAGTATCCCTCCACCCCCACAGTATCCTTCCACCCCCACCGTATCCTCCACCCTCACAGTTCTCATCCACCACCACAGTATCCTCCACCACCACAGTATCCTCCACCCCTACAGTATCCTCCACCACCACAGTATCCTCCACCCCTCAGTATCCTCCACAGCAATAGTATCCTCCACCCCCACAGTAACCTCCACCACCACAGTATCCTCCACCCCTCAGTATCCTCCACACCAACAGTATCCTCCACCACCACAGTATCCTCCACACCCACAGTAACCTCCACCGCCGCAGTATTCTCCACACCAACAGTAACCTCCTCCCCACAGTATCCTCCACCCCCACAGTGTCCTCCACCCCCACAGTATCCTCCACCACCACAGTATCCTCCACCCTCACAGTATCCTCCACCACCACAGTATCCTCCACCCTCACAGTATCATCCTTCACCACAGTATCCTCCACCACCACAGTATCCACCACCACAATATCATCCACCCCCACAGTATCCTCCACCACCACAGTATCCTCCACCACTACAGTATCCTCCACCACCACAGTATCCTCCACCCCCACAGTATCCTCCACCACCACAGTATCCTCCACTACTACAGTATCCTCCACCACCACAGTATCCTCCACCCCCACAGTATCCTCCACCCCCACAGTATCCTCCACCACCACAGTATCCTCCACCACCACAGTATCCTCCACCCCCACAGTATCCTCCACCACCACAGTATCCTCCACCCCCACAGTATCCTCCACCCCCACAGTATCCTCCACCACCACAGTATCCTCCACCCCCACAGTATCCTCCACCACCACGGTAACCTCCACCACCACAGTAACCTCCACCACCACAGTATCCTCCACCACCACAGTATCCTCCACCCCTCAGTATCCTCCACACCAACAGTATCCTCCACCACCACAGTATCATCCACCACCACAGTATCCTCCACCACCACAGCATCCTCCACCACCACAGTATCCTCCACACCCACAGTAACCTCCACCACCGCAGTATTCTCCACACCAACAGTAACCTCCACCCCACAGTATCCTCCACCCCCACAGTATCCTCCACCACCACAGTATCCTCCACCCCCACAGTGTCCTCCACCCCCACAGTATCCTCCACCCTCACAGTATCATCCTTCACCACAGTATCCTCCACCACCACAGTATCCACCACCCCAACAGTATCC
Organism: Homarus gammarus; assembly: GCA_958450375.1. Classification (NCBI taxonomy): domain Eukaryota; kingdom Metazoa; phylum Arthropoda; class Malacostraca; order Decapoda; family Nephropidae; genus Homarus; species Homarus gammarus. Next base: position 105,526 of record CAUDMG010000373.1, on the reverse strand, counting down.
TCCACCACCACAGTATCCTCTACCACCACAGTATCCTCCACCCCACAGTATCCTCCACCCCCACAGTATCCTCCACCACTACAGTATCCTCCACCACCACAGTATCCTCCACCCCCACAATATTCTCCACCCCCACAGTGTCCTCCACCCCCACAGTATCCTCCACCACCACAGTATCCTCCACCACCACAGTATCCTCCACCCCACAGTATCCTCCACCCCCACAGTATCCTCCACCCCACAGTATCCTCCACCACCACAGTATCCTCCACCACCACAGTATCATGCACCACCACAGTACCCTCCACCCCCACAGTATCCTCCACCCCACAGTATCCTCCACCACCACAGTATCCTCCACCCCACAGTATCCTCCACCACCACAGTATCCTCCACCACCACAGTATCCTCCACCACCACAGTATCCTCCACCCCACAGTATCCTCCACCCCCACAGTATCCTCCACCCCACAGTATCCTCCACCACCACAGTATCCTCCACCCCACAGTATCCTCCACCACCACAGTATCCTCCACCCCACAGTATCCTCCACCCCACAGTATCCTCCACCACCACAGTATCCTCCACCCCCACAGTATCCTCCACCACCACAGTATCCTCCACCCCACAGTATCCTCCACCACCACAGTATCCTCCACCCCACAGTATCCTCCACCCCACAGTATCCTCCACCCCACAGTATCCTCCACCCCCACAGTATCCTCCACCCCCAAGTGTCCGCCACCCCAACAGTATCCTCCACCCTCACAGTATCATCCTTCACCACAGTATCCTCCACCCCCACAGTATCCTCCACCACCACAGTATCCTCCACCCCACAGTATCCTCCACCACCACAGTATCCTCCACCACCACAGTATCCTCCACCACCACAGTATCCTCCACCCCCACAGTATCCTCCACCCCCACAGTATCCTCCACCCCACAGTATCCTCCACCACCACAGTATCCTCCACCACCACAGTATCCTCCACCACCACAGTATCCTCCACCCCCACAGTATCCTCCACCACCACAGTATCCTCCACCACCACAGTATCCTCCACCCCCACAGTATCCTCCACCCCCACAGTATTCTCCACCACCACAGTATCCTCCACCCCCACAGTATCTTCCACCCTCACAGTATCCTCCACCACCACAGTATCCTCCACCCGCACAGTATCCTCCACCCCCACAGTATCCTCCACCACCACAGTATCATCCACCACCACAGTATCCTCCACCACCACAGTATCCTCCACCCCCACAGTATCCTCCACCACCACAGTATCCTCCACCTCCACAGTATCCTCCACCCCCACAGTATCCTCCACCACCACAGTATCCTCCACCCCCACAGTATCCTCCACCCCCACAGTATCCTCCACCCCCACAGTATCTTCCACCCTCACAGTATTATCCACCCCCACAGTATCCTCCACCCCCACAGTATCCTCCACCCTCACAGTATCCTCCACCCCACAGTATCCTCCACCCCCACAGTATCTTCCACCCTCACAGTATCCTCCACCCCCACGGTATCATGCACCACCATAGTATCCTCCACCACCATAGTATCCTCCACCCCCACAGTATCCTCCACCCCACAGTATCCTCCACCGCCCCAGTGTCCTCCACCACCCCAGTATCCTCCACCTTCCCAGTGTCCTCCACCACCCCAGTATCCTCCACCTTCCCAGTATCCTCCACCCCACAGTATCCTCCACCCCACAGTATCCTCCACCCCCACAGTATCCTCCACCCCACAGTATCCTCCACCCCACAGTATCCTCCACCCCCACAGTATCCTCCACCCCACAGTATCCTCCACCCCACAGTATCCTCCACCCCCACAGTATCCTCCACCCCACAGTATCCTCCACCCCACAGTATCCTCCACCCCACAGTATCCTCCACCCCACAGTATCCTCCACCCCACAGTATCCTCCACCCCACAGTATCCTCCACCCCCACAGTATCCTCCACCCCACAGTATCCTCCACCCCACAGTATCCTCCACCCCACAGTATCCTCCACCCCACAGTATCCTCCACCCCCACAGTATCCTCCACCCCACAGTATCCTCCACCCCACAGTATCCTCCACCCCACAGTATCCTCCACCCCACAGTATCCACCACCACAGTATCCTCCACCCCCACAGTATCCTCCACCCCACAGTATCCTCCACCCCACAGTATCCTCCACCCCCACAGTATCCTCCACCCCACAGTATCCTCCACCCCACAGTATCCTCCACCCCACAGTATCCTCCACCCCACAGTATCCTCCACCCCACAGTATCCTCCACCTCACAGTATCCTCTACCCCACAGTATCCTCCACCCCACAGTATCCTCCACCCCCACAGTATCCTCCACCCCACAGTATCCTCCACCCCCACAGTATCCTCCACCCCACAGTATCCTCCACCACCACAGTATCCTCCACCACCACAGTATCCTCCACCCCACAGTATCCTCCACCCCACAGTATCCTCCACCACCACAGTATCCTCCACCACCACAGTATCCTCCACCCCCACAGTATCCTCCACCACCACAGTATCCTCCACCCCACAGTATCCTCCACCCCACAGTATCCTCCACCCCACAGTATCCTCCACCTCACAGTATCCTCTACCCCACAGTATCCTCCACCCCACAGTATCCTCCACCCCCACAGTATCCTCCACCCCCACAGTATCCTCCACCCCACAGTATCCTCCACCCCACAGTATCCTCCACCCCACAGTATCCTCCACCCCACAGTATCCTCCACCCCACAGTATCCTCCACCCCCACAGTATCCTCCACCCCACAGTATCCTCCACCCCACAGTATCCTCCACCCCACAGTATCCTCCACCCCCACAGTATCCTCCACCCCCACAGTATCCTCCACCCCCACAGTATCCTCCACCCCACAGTATCCTCCACCCCACAGTATCCTCCACCCCACAGTATCCTCCACCCCCACAGTATCCTCCACCCCCACAGTATCCTCCACCACCACAGTATCCTCCACCACCACAGTATCCTCCACCCCCACAGTATCCTCCACCACCACAGTATCCTCCACCCCACAGTATCCTCCACCCCACAGTATCCTCCACCCCACAGTATCCTCCACCCCACAGTATCCTCCACCCCCACAGTATCCTCCACCCCACAGTATCCTCCACCCCACAGTATCCTCCACCCCACAGTATCCTCCACCCTCACAGTATCCTCCACCCCACAGTATCCTCCACCCCCACAGTATCCTCCACCACCACAGTATCCTCCACCCCACAGTATCCTCCCCCCAACAGTATCCTCCACTCTCACAGTATCCTCTACCCCATAGTATCATCCACCCCCACAGTATCCTCCACCCCACAGTATCCTCCACCCTCACAGTATCCTCCACCCCCACAGTATCCACCACCACAGTATCCTCCACCCCCACAGTATCCTCCACCCCACAGTATCCTCCACCCTCACAGTATCCTCCACCCCACAGTATCCTCCACCCCCACAGTATCCTCCACCCTCACAGTATCCTCCACCCCACAGTATCCTCCACCCCACAGTATCCTCCACCCCACAGTATCCTCCACCCCCACAGTATCCTCCACCCCACAGTATCCTCCACCCCACAGTATCCTCCACCCCCACAGTATCCTCCACCCCCACAGTATCCTCCACCCCACAGTATCCACCACAGATCCTCCACCCCACAGTATCCTCCACCCCACAGTATCCTCCACCCCACAGTATCCTCCACCCCACAGTATCCTCCACCCCACAGTATCCTCCACCCCCACAGTATCCTCCACCCTCACAGTATCCTCCACCCTCACAGTATCCTCCACCCCCACAGTATCCTCCACCCCCACAGTATCCTCCACCCCACAGTATCCTCCACCCCCACAGTATCCTCCACCCCACAGTATCCTCCACCCCCACAGTATCCTCCACCCCACAGTATCCTCCACCCCCACAGTATCCTCCACCACCACAGTATCCTCCACCACCACAGTATCCTCCACCCCACAGTATCCTCCACCCCACAGTATCCTCCACCACCACAGTATCCTCCACCCCACAGTATCCTCCACCACCACAGTATCCTCCACCCCACAGTATCCTCCACCCCCACAGTATCCTCCACCCCACAGTATCCTCCACCCCACAGTATCCTCCACCCCACAGTATCCTCCACCCCACAGTATCCTCCACCCCACAGTATCCTCCACCCCCACAGTATCCTCCACCCCCACAGTATCCTCCACCCCACAGTATCCTCCACCCTCACAGTATCCTCCACCCCACAGTATCCTCCACCCCACAGTATCCTCCACCCCCACAGTATCCTCCACCCCACAGTATCCTCCACCCACAGTATCCTCCACCCCACAGTATCCTCCACCCCACAGTATCCTCCACCCCCACAGTATCCTCCACCCCACAGTATCCTCCACCCCCACAGTATCCTCCACCCCACAGTATCCTCCACCCCACAGTATCCTCCACCCCACAGTATCCTCCACCCCACAGTATCCTCCACCCCCACAGTATCCTCCACCACCACAGTATCCTCCACCACCACAGTATCCTCCACCCCCACAGTATCCTCCACCACCACAGTATCCTCCACCCCACAGTATCCTCCACCCTCACAGTATCCTCCACCCCACAGTATCCTCCACCCCCACAGTATCCTCCACCCCACAGTATCCTCCACCCCACAGTATCCTCCACCCCACAGTATCCTCCACCCTCACAGTATCCTCCACCCCACAGTATCCTCCACCCCCACAGTATCCTCCACCACCACAGTATCCTCCACCCCACAGTATCCTCCCCCCCACAGTATCCTCCACTCTCACAGTATCCTCTACCCCACAGTATCCTCCACCCCCACAGTATCCTCCACCCCACAGTATCCTCCACCCCACAGTATCCTCCACCCCCACAGTATCCACCACCACAGTATCCTCCACCCCCACAGTATCCTCCACCCCACAGTATCCTCCACCCTCACAGTATCCTCCACCCCACAGTATCCTCCACCCCCACAGTATCCTCCACCTCACAGTATCCTCCACCCCACAGTATCCTCCACCCCACAGTATCCTCCACCCCACAGTATCCTCCACCCCCACAGTATCCTCCACCCTCACAGTATCCTCCACCCCACAGTATCCTCCGCCCCCACAGTATCCTCCACCCCACAGTATCCTCCACTCCCACAGTATCCACCACCACAGTATCCTCCATCCCCACAGTATCCTCCACCCCACAGTATCCTCCACCCTCACAGTATCCTCCACCCCACAGTATCCTCCACCCCACAGTATCCTCCACCCCCACAGTATCCTCCACCCTCACAGTATCCACCACCACAGTATCCTCCACCCCCACAGTATCCTCCACCCCCACAGTATCCTCCACCCCACAGTATCCTCCACCCCCACAGTATCCTCCACCCCGACAGTATCCTCCACCCCACAGTATCCTCCACCCCACAGTATCCTCCACCCCACAGTATCCTCCACCCCACAGTATCCTCCACCACCACAGTATCCTCCACCACCACAGTATCCTCCACCACCACAGTATCCTCCACCCCACAGTATCCTCCACCCCACAGTATCCTCCACCACCACAGTATCCTCCACCACCACAGTATCCTCCACCCCCACAGTATCCTCCACCCCACAGTATCCTCCACCCCACAGTATCCTCCACCCCCACAGTATCCTCCACCCCACAGTATCCTCCACCCCACAGTATCCTCCACCCCACAGTATCCTCCACCCCACAGTATCCTCCACCCCACAGTATCCTCCACCCCACAGTATCCTCCACCCCACAGTATCCTCCACCCCCACAGTATCCTCCACCCCCACAGTATCCTCCACCCCCACAGTATCCTCCACCCCACAGTATCCTCCACCCCACAGTATCCTCCACCCCACAGTATCCTCCACCCCCACAGTATCCTCCACCCCACAGTATCCTCCACCCCACAGTATCCTCCACCCCCACAGTATCCTCCACCCCACAGTATCCTCCACCCCACAGTATCCTCCACCCCACAGTATCCTCCACCCCCACAGTATCCTCCACCCCACAGTATCCTCCACCCCACAGTATCCTCCACCCCACAGTATCCTCCACCCCACAGTATCCTCCACCCCACAGTATCCTCCCCCCCACAGTATCCTCCACCCCACATTATCCTCCACCCCACAGTATCCTCCACCCCACAGTATCCTCCACCACCACAGTATCCTCCACCCCACAGTATCCTCCACCACCACAGTATCCTCCACCCCCACAGTATCCTCCACCCCACAGTATCCTCCACCACCACAGTATCCTCCACCCCACAGTATCCTCCACCCCACAGTATCCTCCACCAGCACAGTATCCTCCACCCCACAGTATCCTCCACCCCACAGTATCCTCCACCCCACAGTATCCTCCACCCCACAGTATCCTCCACCCTCACAGTATCCTCCACCCCACAGTATCCTCCACCCCCACAGTATCCTCCACCCCCACAGTATCCTCCACCCCACAGTATCCACCACCACAGTATCCTCCACCCCACAGTATCCTCCACCCCACAGTATCCTCCACCACCACAGTATCCTCCACCCCACAGTATCCTCCACCCTCACAGTATCCTCCACCCCACAGTATCCTCCACCCCCACAGTATCCTCCACCCCACAGTATCCTCCACCACCACAGTATCCTCCACCCCACAGTATCCTCCACCCCACAGAATCCTCCACCCCACAGTATCCTCCACCACCACAGTATCCTCCACCCCACAGTATCCTCCACCCCACAGTATCCTCCACCCCACAGTATCCTCCACCCCACAGTATCCTCCACCACCACAGTATCCTCCACCCCACAGTATCCTCCACCACCACAGTATCCTCCACCACCACAGTATCCTCCACCACCACAGTATCCTCCACCCCACAGTATCCTCCACCACCACAGTATCCTCCACCACCACAGTATCCTCCACCACCACAGTATCCTCCACCACCACAGTATCCTCCACCACCACAGTATCCTCCACACCCACAGTAACCTCCACCACCGCAGTATTCTCCACACCAACAGTAACCTCCACCCCACAGTATCCTCCACCCCCACAGTGTCCTCCACCCCCACAGTATCCTCCACCACCACAGTATCCTCCACCACCACAGAGTCCTCCACCACCACAGTATCCTCTACCACCACAATATCATCCACCCCCACAGTATCCTCCACCCCCACAGTATCCTCCACCACCACAGTATCCTCCACCACCACAGTATCCTCCACCCCACAGTATCCTCCACCCCCACAGTGTCCTCCACCACCACAGTATCCTCCACCACCACAGTATCCTCCACCCCCACAGTATCCTCCACTCCCACAGTATCCTCCACCCTCACAGTATCCTCCACCACCACAGTATCCTCCACCCCCACAATATCCTCCACCCCCACAGTATCCTCCACCCCACAGTATCCTCCACCACCACAGTATCCTCCACCCCACAGTATCCTCCACCCCCACAGTGTCCTCCACCCCCACAGTATCCTCCACCCTCACAGTTCTCATCCACCACCACAGTATCCTCCACCCTCACAATATCCTCCACCCCCACAGTATCTCTCCACCACCACAGTATCCTCCACCCCCACAATATCCTCCACCCCCATAGTGTCTTCCACCCCCACACTATCCTCCACCCTCACAGTATCATCCACCCTCACAGTATCCTCCACCACCACAGTATCCTCCACCCCTACACTATCCTCCACCCCCACAGTATCCTCCACCACAACAGTATCCTCCACCCCCATAGTATCCCTCCACCCCCACAGTATCCTTCCACCCCCACCGTATCCTCCACCCTCACAGTTCTCATCCACCACCACAGTATCCTCCACCACCACAGTATCCTCCACCCCTACAGTATCCTCCACCACCACAGTATCCTCCACCCCTCAGTATCCTCCACAGCAATAGTATCCTCCACCCCCACAGTATCCTCCACCACCACAGTATCCTCCACCCCTCAGTATCCTCCACACCAACAGTATCCTCCACCACCACAGTATCCTCCACACCCACAGTAACCTCCACCACCGCAGTATTCTCCACACCAACAGTAACTCCTCCCCACAGTATCCTCCACCCCCACAGTGTCCTCCACCCCCACAGTATCCTCCACCACCACAGTATCCTCCACCCTCACAGTATCCTCCACCACCACAGTATCCTCCACCCTCACAGTATCATCCTTCACCACAGTATCCTCCACCACCACAGTATCCACCACCACAATATAATCCACCCCCACAGTATCCTCCACCACCACAGTATCCTCCACCACTACAGTATCCTCCACCACCACAGTATCCTCCACCCCACAGTATCCTCCACCACCACAGTATCCTCCACTACTACAGTATCCTCCACCACCACAGTATCCTCCACCCCCACAGTATCCTCCACCCCCACAGTATCCTCCACCACCACAGTATCCTCCACCACCACAGTATCCTCCACCCCCACAGTATCCTCCACCACCACAGAATCCTCCACCCCCACAGTATCCTCCACCCCCACAGTATCCTCCACCACCACAGTATCCTCCACCCCCACAGTATCCTCCACCACCACGGTAACCTCCACCACCACAGTAACCTCCACCACCACAGTATCCTCCACCACCACAGTATCCTCCACCCCTCAGTATCCTCCACACCAACAGTATCCTCCACCACCACAGTATCCTCCACCACCACAGTATCCTCCACCACCACAGCATCCTCCACCACCACAGTATCCTCCACACCCACAGTAACCTCCACCACCGCAGTATTCTCCACACCAACAGTAACCTCCACCCCACAGTATCCTCCACCCCCACAGTATCCTCCACCACCACAGTATCCTCCACCACCACAGTATCCTCCACCCCCACAGTGTCCTCCACCCCCACAGTATCCTCCACCCTCACAGTATCATCCTTCACCACAGTATCCTCCACCACCACAGTATCCACCACCCCAACAGTATCCTCCACCACCACAGTATCCTCTACCACCACAATATCATCCACCCCCACAGTATCCTCCACCCCCACAGTATCCTCCACCACTACAGTATCCTCCACCACCACAGTATCCTCCACCCCCACAATATTCTCCACCCCCCACAGTGTCCTCCACCCCCACAGTATCCTCCACCACCACAGTATCCTCCACCACCACAGTATCCTCCACCCCTACAGTATCCTCCACCCCCACAGTATCCTCCACCCCCACAGTATCCTCCACCACCACAGTATCCTCCACCACCACAGTATCATGCACCACCACAGTACCCTCCACCCCCACAGTATCCTCCACCCCCACAGTATCCTCCACCACCACAGTATCCTCCACCCCTACAGTATCCTCCACCACCATAGTATCCTCCACCACCACAGTATCCTCAACCACCACAGTATCCTCCACCCCCACAGTATCCTCCACCCCCACAGTATCCTCCAACCCCACAGTATCCTCCACCACCACAGTATCCTCCACCACCACAGTATCCTCCACCCCCACAGTATCCTCCACCCCACAGTATCCTCCACCCCACAGTATCCTCCACCACCACAGTATCCTCCACCCCACAGTATCCTCCACCACCACAGTATCCTCCACCCCCACAGTATCTTCCACCCTCACAGTATCCTCCACCACCACAGTATCCTCCACCCCACAGTATCCTCCACCCCCACAGTATCCTCCACCCCCACAGTATCCTCCACCACCACAGTATCCTCCACCACCACAGTATCCTCCACCCCCACAGTATCCTCCACCACCACAGTATCCTCCACCCCCACAGTATCCTCCACCCCACAGTATCCTCCACCCCACAGTATCCTCCACCCCACAGTATCCTCCACCCCCACAGTATCCTCCACCCCACAGTATCCTCCACCCCCACAGTATCCTCCACCCCCACAGTATCCTCCACCCTCACAGTATCCTCCACCCCCACAGTATCCTCCACCCCCACAGTATCTTCCACCCTCACAGTATCCTCCACCCCCACGGTATCATGCACCACCATAGTATCCTCCACCACCATAGTATCCTCCACCCCCACAGTATCCTCCACCCCACAGTATCCTCCACCGCCCCAGTGTCCTCCACCACCCCAGTATCCTCCACCTTCCCAGTATCCTCCACCCCCACAGTATCCTCCACCCCACAGTATCCTCCACCCCCACAGTATCCTCCACCACCACAGTATCCTCCACCCCACAGTATCCTCCACCCCCACAGTATCCTCCACCCCCACAGTATCCTCCACCCCACAGTATCCTCCACCACCACAGTATCCTCCACCCCACAGTATCCACCACCCAGTATCCTCCACCCCACAGTATCCTCCACCTCACAGTATCCTCCACCCCACAGTATCCTCCACCCCACAGTATCCTCCACCCCCACAGTATCCTCCACCCCACAGTATCCTCCACCCCACAGTATCCTCCCCCACAGTATCCTCCACCCCACAGTATCCTCCACCCCACAGTATCCTCCACCCCACAGTATCCTCCACCCCACAGTATCCTCCACCCCACAGTATCCTCCACCCCACAGTATCCACCCACAGTATCCTCCACCCCCACAGTATCCTCCACCCCACAGTATCCTCCACCCCACAGTATCCTCCACCCCACAGTATCCTCCACCCCACAGTATCCTCCACCCCCACAGTATCCTCCACCCCACAGTATCCTCCACCCCACAGTATCCTCCACCCCACAGTATCCTCCACCCCACAGTATCCTCACCCACAGTATCCTCCACCCCACAGTATCCTCCACCCCACAGTATCCTCCACCCCACAGTATCCTCAACCCCACAGTATCCTCCACCCCACAGTATCCTCCACCACCACAGTATCCTCCACCCACGTATCCACCCACAGTATCCTCCACCCCACAGTATCCTCCACCCACAGTATCCTCCACCACCACAGTATCCTCCACCCCACAGTATCCTCCACCCCACAGTATCCTCCACCACCACAGTATCCTCCACCCCCACAGTATCCTCCACCCCACAGTATCCTCCACCCCACAGTATCCTCCACCCCACAGTATCCTCCACCCCACAGTATCCTCCACCCCACAGTATCCTCCACCCCACAGTATCCTCCACCCCACAGTATCCTCCACCACCACAGTATCCTCCACCCCACAGTATCCTCCACCCCACAGTATCCTCCACCCCACAGTATCCTCCACCACACAGTATCCTCCACCCCACATTATCCTCCACCCCACAGTATCCTCCACCCCACAGTATCCTCCACCCCACAGTATCCTCCACCCCACAGTATCCTCCACCCCCACAGTATCCTCCACCCCACAGTATCCTCCACCCCACAGTATCCTCCACCCCCACAGTATCCTCCACCACCACAGTATCCTCCACCACCACAGTATCCTCCACCCCACAGTATCCTCCACCCCACAGTATCCTCCACCACCACAGTATCCTCCACCCCACAGTATCCTCCACCCCACAGTATCCTCCACCCCACAGTATCCTCCACCCCACAGTATCCTCCACCCCACAGTATCCTCCACCCCACAGTATCCTCCACCTCACAGTATCCTCTACCCCACATTATCCTCCACCCCACAGTATCCTCCACCCCCACAGTATCCTCCACCCCACAGTATCCTCCACCCCACAGTATCCTCCACCCCCACAGTATCCTCCACCCCACAGTATCCTCCACCCCACAGTATCCTCCACCCCCACAGTATCCTCCACCCCACAGTATCCTCCACCCCACAGTATCCTCCACCACCACAGTATCCTCCACCCTCACAGTATCCTCCACCCCCACAGTATCCTCCACCACCACAGTATCCTCCACCCCCACAGTATCCTCCACCCCCACAGTATCCTCCACCCCCACAGTATCCTCCACCCCACAGTATCCTCCACCCCACAGTATCCTCCACCACCACAGTATCCTCCACCCCACAGTATCCTCCACCCCCACAGTATCCTCCACCCCACAGTATCCTCCACCCCACAGTATCCTCCACCCCCACAGTATCCTCCACCCCCACAGTATCCTCCACCCTCACAGTATCCTCCACCCCACAGTATCCTCCACCCCCACAGTATCCTCCACCCCACAGTATCCTCCACCACCACAGTATCCTCCACCCCACAGTATCCTCCACCACCACAGTATCCTCCACCCCCACAGTATCCTCCACCACCACAGTATCCTCCACCCCACAGTATCCTCCACACCACAGTATCCTCCACCAACACAGTATCCTCCACCCCACAGTATCCTCCACCCCACAGTATCCTCCACACCACAGTATCCTCCACCCCACATTATCCTCCACCCCACAGTATCCTCCACCCCCACAGTATCCTCCACCCCACAGTATCCTCCACCCCCACAGTATCCTCCACCACCACAGTATCCTCCACCCTCACAGTATCTCCCACCACAGTATCCTCCACCACCACAGTATCCCCACCACATATCCACCCCACAGTATCCTCCACCCCACAGTATCCTCCACCACCACAGTATCCTCCACCACCACAGTATCCTCCACCCCCACAGTATCCTCCACCACCACAGTATCCTCCACCCCACAGTATCCTCCACCACCACAGTATCCTCCACCCCACAGTATCCTCCACCCCACAGTATCCTCCACCACCACAGTATCCTCCACCACCACAGTATCCTCCACCCCCACAGTATCCTCCACCCCACAGTATCCTCCACCCCACAGTATCCTCCACCCCACAGTATCCTCCACCACCACAGTATCCTCCACCCCACAGTATCCTCCACCACCACAGTATCCTCCACCACCACAGTAACCTCCACCACCACAGTATCCTCCACCACCACAGTATCCTCCACCCCACAGTATCCTCCACCACCACAGTATCCTCCACCACCACAGTATCCTCCACCACCACAGTATCCTCCACCACCACAGTATCCTCCACCACCACAGTATCCTCCACCCCACAGTAACCTCCACCACCACAGTATCCTCCACCCACAGTACCTCCACCCCACAGTATCCTCCACCCCACAGTATCCTCCACCCCCACAGTATCCTCCACCACCACAGTATCCTCCACCACCACAGTATCCTCCACCCCCACAGTATCCTCCACCCCCACAGTATCCTCCACCCTCACAGTATCATCCATCACCACAGTATCCTCCACCACCACAGTATCCACCACCCCAACAGTATCCTCCACCACCACAGTATCCTCCACCACCACAGTATCATCCACCCCCACAGTATCCTCCACCCCCACAGTATCCTCCACCACACAGTATCCTCCACCACCACAGTATCCTCCACCCCCACAGTATCCTCCACCCCCACAGTATCCTCCACCCCACAGTATCCTCCACCACCACAGTATCCTCCACCACCACAGTATCCTCCACCCCACAGTATCCTCCACCCCCACAGTATCCTCCACCCCACAGTATCCTCCACCACCACAGTATCCTCCACCACCACAGTATCCTCCACCCCACAGTAACCTCCACCCCACAGTATCCTCCACCCCCACAGTATCCTCCACCACCACAGTATCCTCCACCCCACAGTATCCTCCACCACCACAGTATCCTCCACCACCACAGTATCCTCCACCACCACAGTATCCTCCACCCCCACAGTATCCTCCACCCCCACAGTATCCTCCACCCCACAGTATCCTCCACCACCACAGTATCCTCCACCACCACAGTATCCTCCACCCCCACAGTATCCTCCACCCCCACAGTATCCTCCACCCCACAGTATCCTCCACCCCACAGTATCCTCCACCCCACAGTATCCTCCACCCCACAGTATCCTCCACCACCACAGTATCCTCCACCCCCACAGTATACTCCACCCTCACAGTATCCTCCACCCCACAGTATCCTCCACCCCACAGTATCCTCCACCCCACAGTATCCTCCACCACCACAGTATCCTCCACCACCACAGTATCCTCCACCCCACAGTATCCTCCACCCCACAGTATCCTCCACCACCACAGTATCCTCCACCCTCACAGTATCCTCCACCCCACAGTATCCTCCACCACCACAGTATCCTCCACCCCACAGTATCCTCCACCCCACAGTATCCTCCACCCCCACAGTATCCTCCACCCCACAGTATCCTCCACCCCCACAGTATCCTCCACCCCCACAGTATCCTCCACCCCACAGTATCCTCCACCCCACAGTATCCTCCACCCCCACAGTATCCTCCACCCAACAGTATCCTCCACCCCACGTATCACCACAGTATCCTCCACCACCACAGTATCCTCCACCCCCACAGTATCCTCCACCCCACAGTATCCTCCACCCCCACAGTATCCTCCACCACCACAGTATCCTCCACCCCACAGTATCCTCCACCCCCACAGTATCCTCCACCCCACAGTATCCTCCACCCCCACAGTATCCTCCACCACCACAGTATCCTCCACCCCACAGTATCCTCCACCCCCACAGTATCCTCCACCCCCACAGTATCCTCCACCCCACAGTATCCTCCACCACCACAGTATCCTCCACCCCACAGTATCCTCCACCCCACAGTATCTCCACCCCACAGTATCCTCCACCCCACAGTATCCTCCACCACCACAGTATCCTACACCCCACAGTATCCTCCACCCCACAGTATCCTCCACCCCACATTATCCTCCACCCCACAGTATCCTCCACCCCACAGTATCCTCCACCCCACAGTATCCTCCACCTCACAGTATCCTCTACCCCACATTATCCTCCACCCCACAGTATCCTCCACCACCACAGTATCCTCCACCCCCACAGTATCCTCCACCCCCACAGTATCCTCCACCCCACAGTATCCTCCACCCCACAGTATCCTCCACCCCACAGTATCCTCCACCCCCACAGTATCCTCCACCACCACAGTATCCTCCACCACCACAGTATCCTCCACCCCCACAGTATCCTCCACCCCACAGTATCCTCCACCCTCACAGTATCCTCCACCACCACAGTATCCTCCACCCCCACAGTATCCTCCACCCCCACAGTATCCTCCACCCCACAGTATCCTCCACCCCACAGTATCCTCCACCCCACAGTATCCTCCACCCCCACAGTATCCTCCACCCCACAGTATCCTCCACCCCACAGTTCTCACCACCACAGTATCCTCCACCCAACAGTATCCTACACCCCACAGTTCCATCCACCTCCACAGTTTCCTCCACCCCCACATTATCCTCCACCCCACAGTATCTTCCACCCCCACACTATCCTCCACCCTCACAGTATCATCCACCCTCACAGTATCCTCCACCACCACAGTATCCTCCACCCCTACAGTATCCTCCACCCCCACAGTATCCTCCACCACCACAGTATCCTCCACCCCACAGTATCCTCCACCCCCACAGTATCCTCCACCCCACCGTATCCTCCACCCTCACAGTATCCTCCACCACCACAGTATCCTCCACCACCACAGTATCCTCCACCCCAACAGTATCATCCACCACCACAGTATCCTCCACCCCCAGTATCCTCCACAGCATAGTATCCTCCACCCCCACAGTATCCTCCACCACCACAGTATCCTCCACCCCTCAGTATCCTCCACACCACAGTATCCTCCACCACCACAGTATCCTCCACACCCACAGTAACCTCCACCACCGCAGTATTCTCCACACCAACAGTAACCTCCACCCCACAGTATCCTCCACCCCCACAGTGTCCTCCACCCCCACAGTATCCTCCACCACCACAGTATCCTCCACCCTCACAGTATCCTCCACCACCACAGTATCCTCCACCCTCACAGTATCATCCTTCACCACAGTATCCTCCACCACCACAGTATCCACCACCACAATATAATCCACCCCCACAGTATCCTCCACCACCACAGTATCCTCCACCACTACAGTATCCTCCACCACCACAGTATCCTCCACCCCCACAGTATCCTCCACCACCACAGTATCCTCCACCACTACAGTATCCTCCACCACCACAGTATCCTCCACCCCCACAGTATCCTCCACCCCCACAGTATCCTCCACCACCACAGTATCCTCCACCACCACAGTATCCTCCACCCCACAGTATCCTCCACCACCACAGTATCCTCCACCCCCACAGTATCCTCCACCCCCACAGTATCCTCCACCACCACAGTATCCTCCACCCCACAGTATCCTCCACCACCACGGTACCTCCACCACCACAGTATCCTCCACCACCACAGTATCCTCCACCACCACAGTATCCTCCACCCCACAGTATCCTCCACCCCACAGTATCCTCCACCACCACAGTATCATCCACCACCACAGTATCCTCCACCACCACAGTATCCTCCACCACCACAGTATCCTCCACACCCACAGTAACCTCCACCACCGCAGTATTCTCCACACCAACAGTATCCTCCACCCCACAGTATCCTCCACCCCCACAGTATCCTCCACCCCCACAGTATCCTCCACCACCACAGTATCCTCCACCACCACAGTATCCTCCACCCCCACAGTGTCCTCCACCCCCACAGTATCCTCCACCCTCACAGTATCATCCTTCACCACAGTATCCTCCACCACCACAGTATCCTCCACCCCACAGTATCCTCCACCACCACAGTATCCTCTACCACCACAATATCCTCCACCCCACAGTATCCTCCACCCCCACAGTATCCTCCACCACTACAGTATCCTCCACCACCACAGTATCCTCCACCCCACAGTATCCTCCACCCCCACAGTGTCCTCCACCCCCACAGTATCCTCCACCACCACAGTATCCTCCACCACCACAGTATCCTCCACCCCACAGTATCCTCCACCCCCACAGTATCCTCCACCCCCACAGTATCCTCCACCACCACAGTATCCTCCACCACCACAGTATCTCCACCACCACAGTATCCTCCACCCCCACAGTATCCTCCACCCCACAGTATCCTCCACCACCACAGTATCCTCCACCCCACAGTATCCTCCACCACCACAGTATCCTCCACCACCACAGTATCCTCCACCACCACAGTATCCTCCACCCCCACAGTATCCTCCACCCCACAGTATCCTCCACCCCACAGTATCCTCCACCACCACAGTATCCTCCACCACCACAGTATCCTCCACCCCACAGTATCCTCCACCCCCACAGTATCCTCCACCCCACAGTATCCTCCACCACCACAGTATCCTCCACCCCACAGTATCCTCCACCCCACAGTATCCTCCACCACCACAGTATCCTCCACCACCACAGTATCCTCCACCACCACAGTATCCTCCACCCCTCAGTATCCTCCACCACCACAGTATCCTCCACCCTCACAGTATCATCCACCACCACAGTATCCTCCACCACCACAGTATCCTCCACCACCACAGTATCCTCCACAAGCACAGTATCCTACACCACCAAAGTATTCTCCACACCAACAGTAACCTCCACCCCACAGTATCCTCCACCCCCACAGTATCCTCCACCCCCACAGTATCCTCCACCACCACAGTATCCTCCACCACCACAGTATCCTCCACCACCACAGTATCCTCACCACCACATATCATCCACCCCACAGTATCCTCCACCCCCACAGTATCCTCCACCACCACAGTATCCTCCACCACCACAGTATCCTCCACCCCCACAGTATCCTCCACCCCACAGTATCCTCCACCACCACAGTATCCTCCACCACCACAGTATCCTCCACCCCCACAGTATCCTCCACCCCACAGTATCCTCCACCCCACAGTATCCTCCACCACCACAGTATCCTCCACCCCCACAGTATCCTCCACCCCCACAGTATCCTCCACCCCACAGTATCCTCCACCACCACAGTATCCTCCACCCCACAGTATCCTCCACCCCCACAGTATCCTCCACCCCACAGTATCCTCCACCCTCACAGTATCCTCCACCACCACAGTATCCTCCACCCCACAGTATCCTCCACCCCCACAGTTCCTCCACCACCACAGTATCCTCCACCCCACAGTATCCTCCACCCCCACAGTGTCCTCCACCCCCACAGTATCCTCCACCCTCACAGTATCATCCACCCTCACAGTATCCTCCACCACCACAGTATCCTCCACCCCACAGTATCCTCCACCCCACAGTATCCTCCACCACAACAGTATCCTCCACCCCCACAGTATCCTCCACCCCCACAGTATCCTCCACCCCACAGTATCCTCCACCCTCACAGTATCCTCCACCACCACAGTATCCTCCACCACCACAGTATCCTCCACCCCACAGTATCCTCCACCACCACAGTCACCTCCACCCCACAGTATCCTCCACGCAAAGTATCCTCCACCCCCACAGTATCCTCCACCACCACAGTATCCTCCACCCCCAGTATCCTCCACACCACAGTATCCTCCACCACCACAGTATCCTCCACCCCACAGTAACCTCCACCCCACAGTATCCTCCACACCCACAGTATCCTCCACCCCACAGTATCCTCCACCCCCACAGTGTCCTCCACCCCCACAGTATCCTCCACCACCACAGTATCCTCCACCCTCACAGTATCCTCCACCACCACAGTATCCTCCACCCTCACAGTATCCTCCACCCCACAGTATCCTCCACCACCACAGTATCCTCCACCACATATCCACCCCACAGTATCCTCCACCACCACAGTATCCTCCACCACCACAGTATCCTCCACCACCACAGTATCCTCCACCCCCACAGTATCCTCCACCACCACAGTATCCTCCACACCACAGTATCCTCCACCACCACAGTATCCTCCACCCCACAGTATCCTCCACCCCCACAGTATCCTCCACCACCACAGTATCCTCCACCACCACAGTATCCTCCACCCCACAGTATCCTCCACCCCACAGTATCCTCCACCCCCACAGTATCCTCCACCCCCACAGTATCCTCCACCACCACAGTATCCTCCACCCCCACAGTATCCTCCACCACCACAGTATCCTCCACCACCACAGTATCCTCCACCCCACAGTATCCTCCACCCCACAGTATCCTCCACCCCACAGTATCCTCCACCCCACAGTATCCTCCACCACCACAGTATCCTCCACCCCACAGTATCCTCCACCCCACAGTATCCTCCACCCCACAGTATCCTCCACCCCCACAGTATCCTCCACCCCACAGTATCCTCCACCCCACAGTATCCTCCACCCCACAGTATCCTCCACCCCACAGTATCCTCCACCCCCACAGTATCCTCCACCCCACAGTATCCTCCACCCCACAGTATCCTCCACCCCACAGTATCCTCCACCCCCACAGTATCCTCCACCCCACAGTATCCTCCACCCTCACAGTATCCTCCACCCCACAGTATCCTCCACCACCACAGTATCCTCCACCCCCACAGTATCCTCCACCCCACAGTATCCTCCACCCTCACAGTATCCTCCACCCCACAGTATCCTCCACCCCCACAGTATCCTCCACCCCACAGTATCCTCCACCCCACAGTATCCTCCACCCCACAGTATCCTCCACCCCACAGTATCCTCCACCCCCACAGTATCCTCCACCCCACAGTATCCTCCACCCCACAGTATCCTCCACCCCCACAGTATCCTCCACCCCCACAGTATCCACCACCACAGTATCCTCCACCCCACAGTATCCTCCACCCCACAGTATCCTCCACCCCACAGTATCCTACACCCCACAGTATCCTCTACCCCACAGTATCCTCCACCCCACAGTATCCTCCACCCCACAGTATCCTCCACCTCACAGTATCCTCTACCCCACAGTATCCTCCACCCCACAGTATCCTCCACCCCCACAGTATCCTCCACCCCACAGTATCCTCCACCCCACAGTATCCTCCACCCCCACAGTATCCTCCACCCCCACAGTATCCTCCACCCCACAGTATCCTCCACCCCACAGTATCCTCCACCCCACAGTATCCTCCACCCCCACAGTATCCTCCACCCCACAGTATCCTCCACCCCACAGTATCCTCCACCCCACAGTATCCCCACCACAGTATCCTCCACCCCCACAGTATCCTCCACCCCACAGTATCCTCCACCCCACAGTATCCTCCACCCCACAGTATCCTCCACCCCCACAGTATCCTCCACCCCACAGTATCCTCCACCTCACAGTATCCTCTACCCCACAGTATCCTCCACCCCACAGTATCCTCCACCCCCACAGTATCCTCCACCCCACAGTATCCTCCACCCCACAGTATCCACCACCCCCACAGTATCCTCCACCCCACAGTATCCCCACCACAGTATCCTCCACCCCACAGTATCCTCCACCCCACAGTATCCTCCACCACCACAGTATCCTCCACCCCACAGTATCCTCCACCCCACAGTATCCTCCACCCCACAGTATCCTCCACCCCACAGTATCCTCCACCACCACAGTATCCTCCACCCCACAAGTTTCGTCCACCCCACTTTTTCCTCCACCCCACAGTATCCTCCACCCCACAGTATCCTCCACCTCACAGTATCCTCTACCCCACAGTATCCTCCACCCCACAGTATCCTCCACCCCACAGTATCCTCCACCCCACAGTATCCTCCACCCCACAGTATCCTCCACCCCCACAGTATCCTCCACCCCACAGTATCCTCCACCACCACAGTATCCTCCACCACCACAGTATCCTCCACCCCCACAGTATCCTCCACCCCACAGTATCCTCCACCCCACAGTATCCTCCACCACCACAGTATCCTCCACCCCACAGTATCCTCTGCCCCCACAGTATCCTCCACCCCACAGTATCCTCCACCCCACAGTATCCTCCACCCCACAGTATCCTCCACCCCACAGTATCCTCCACCCCCACAGTATCCTCCACCCCCACAGTATCCTCCACCCCACAGTATCCTCCACCCCACAGTATCCTCCACCCCACAGTATCCTCCACCCCACAGTATCCTCTACCCCACATTATCCTCCACCCCACAGTATCCTCCACCCAACAGTATCCTCCACCCCACAGTATCCTCCACCCCACAGTATCCTCCACCCCACAGTATCCTCCACCCCACAGTATCCTCCACCCCACAGTATCCTCTACCCCACAGTATCCTCCACCCCACAGTATCCTCCACCCCCACAGTATCCTCCACCCCACAGTATCCTCCACCACCACAGTATCCTCCACCCCCACAGTATCCTCCACCCCACAGTATCCTCCACCACCACAGTATCCTCCACCACCACAGTATCCTCCACCCCACAGTATCCTCCACCCCCACAGTATCCTCCACCCCACAGTATCCTCCACCCCACAGTATCCTCCACCACCACAGTATCCTCCACCCCACAGTATCCTCCACCACCACAGTATCCTCCACCACCACAGTATCCTCCACCACCACAGTATCCTCCACCCCACAGTATCCTCCACCCCACAGTATCCTCCACCCCACAGTATCCTCCACCCCACAGTATCCTCCACCCCACAGTATCCTCCACCTCACAGTATCCTCCACCCCACAGTATCCTCCACCCCACAGTATCCTCCACCACAGTATCCTCCACCCCACAGTATCCTCCACCCCCACAGTATCCTCCACCCCCACAGTATCCTCCACCACCACAGTATCCTCCACCCCACAGTATCCTCCACCCCACAGTATCCTCCACTCCCACAGTATCCTCCACCCCACGGTATCCCCACCACAGTATCCTCCACCCCACAGTATCCTCCACCCCACAGTATCCTCCACCCCACAGTATCCTCACCACCACAGTATCCTCCACCCCACAGTATCCTCCACCCCCACAGTATCCTCCACCCCACAGTATCCTCCACCACCACAGTATCCTCCACCCCCACAGTATCCTCCACCCCCACAGTATCCTCCACCCCCACAGTATCCTCCACCACCACAGTATCCTCCACCACCACAGTATCCTCCACCCCACAGTATCCTCCACCCCACAGTATCCTCCACCCCACAGTATCCTCCACCCCCACAGTATCCTCCACCCCACAGTATCCTCCCCCACAGTACCTCCACCCCACAGTATCCTCCACCCCACAGTATCCTCCACCCCACAGTATCCACCACCACACAGTATACTCCACCCCACAGTATCCTCCACCACCACAGTATCCTCCACCACCACAGTATCCTCCACCCCACAGTATCCTCCACCCCACAGTATCCTCCACCCTCACAGTATCCTCCACCACCACAGTATCCTCCACCCCACAGTATCCTCCACCCCACAGTATCCTCCACCCCCACAGTATCCTCCACCCCACAGTATCCTCCACCCCACAGTATCCTCCACCCCACAGTATCCTCCACCCCACAGTATCCTCCACCACACAGTATCCTCCACCCCACAGTATCCTCCACCCCACAGTATCCTCCACCCCACAGTATCCTCCACCCCACAGTATCCTCCACCACCACAGTATCCTCCACCACCACAGTATCCTCCACCACCACAGTATCCTCCACCCCACAGTATCCTCCACCCCACAGTATCCTCCACCACCACAGTATCCTCCACCCCACAGTATCCTCCACCCCCACAGTATCCTCCACCCCCACAGTATCCTCCACCCCACAGTATCCTCCACCCCACAGTATCCTCCACCCCACAGTATCCTCCACCCCACAGTATCCTCCACCCCACAGTATCCTCCACCCCCACAGTATCCTCCACCCCACAGTATCCTCCACCCCACAGTATCCTCCACCCCACAGTATCCTCCACACACAGTATCCTCCACCCCACAGTATCCTCCACCCCACAGTATCCTCCACCCCACAGTATCCTCCACCCCACAGTATCCTCCACCACCACAGTATCCTCCACCCCCACAGTATCCTCCACCCCCACAGTATCCTCCACCCCACAGTATCCTCCACCCCCACAGTATCCTCCACCCCACAGTATCCTCCACCCCCACAGTATCCTCCACCCCACAGTATCCTCCACCCCACAGTAATCTCCACCCCACAGTATCCTCCACCCCACAGTATCCTCCACCCCACAGTATCCTCCACCCCACAGTATCCTCCACCCCACAGTATCCTCCACCCCACAGTATCCTCTACCCCACATTATCCTCCACCCCAAAGTATCTCCACCACAGTATCCTCCACCACCACAGTATCCTCCACCCCACAGTATCCTCCACCCCACAGTATCCTCCACCCCACAGTATCCTCCACCCCCACAGTATCCTCCACCCCACAGTATCCTCCACCCCCACAGTATCCTCCACCCCACAGTATCCTCCACCCCACAGTATCCTCCACCCCACAGTATCCTCTACCCCACATTATCCTCCACCCTACAGTATCCTCCACCCACAGTATCCTCCACACAGTATCATCCACCACCACAGTATCCTCCACCACCACAGTATCCTCCACCCCACAGTATCCTCCACCCTCACAGTATCCTCCACCCCACAGTATCCTCCACCCCCACAGTATCCTCCACCCCCACAGTATCCTCCACCCCCACAGTATCCTCCACCCTCACAGTATCCTCCACCACCACAGTATCCTCCACCCCCACAGTATCCTCTACCCCCACAGTATCCTCCACCCTCACAGTATCCTCCACCCCCACAGTATCCTCCACCCCCACAGTACATATCTTGAGTAATTAACTTCAATTTATTTTCAATTAACTATAATTTTCAATAAATGGGGAGGTTGAGGAGGTTAGAACCTACCTTCCCATGGTAAGGTAAGGTTGGTGGGCTGAGGTGTGTGTGCCGTGGGGGGGGGGTGCCAGGTGGGGGGGTGCTGTGCCAGGTGGGGGGGTGCTGCGCCAGGGAGGGGGGGGTGCTGTGCCAGGTGGGGGGGTGCTGAAACTCTTACCAACATCACTTGACACACTCTGGTCCTGGTCAACCTGTTGTTAGCTTACATGGGGCTAAACCCAACCCTCCTGCTTTGAAGCTGAAGCCATTGCAAAGTCATGAAACCAGCCATCTAAAAATTCATAAGGCCAGTCATATAAAAAGTCATAAAGTCAACCACCTAAAAAGTCATAAGGCAGCCATCTAAAAAGTCATGAAGCCAGCCATCTAAAAAGTCATAAAGCCAGCCACCTAAAAAGTCATAAAGCCAACCACCTAAAAAGTCTTAAAGCCAGCCACCTAAAAAGTCATAGAGCCAACCACCTAAAAAGTCTTAAAGCCAGCCACCTAAAAAGTCATAAAGCCAGCCACCTTAAAACTCATGAAGCCAGTCACCTAAAAAGTTAAGAACCCGAAGCCTAGGCTTTTTAAGGCTTCACAAAACTTTAACAACATTACATGTACTTATGTGTATAGTACAGTAATAACCTGGTCATTGCAAGGGATTCCTTCTTAAAAGTCATTGTGATTGATGAAACTGTGAATGTCAGGACAATTTTCCCCATTAAGTTGGGCGGCATAGCAAATCTATTTTGTATTTTGTGATAAAAGTAACAATTTCGGTACACTTATTGACTTTTAGATAATGAACTAGGAGTGTGGTGGTGGTCACAGGAGTGTGGTGGTGGTGTTGGTGGTCACAGGAGTGTGGTGGTGGTGTTGGTGGTCACAGGAGTGTGGTGGTGGTGTTGGTGGTCACAGGAGTGTGGTGGTGGTGTTGGTGGACACAGGAGTGTGGTGGTGGTGTTGGTGGTCACAGGAGTGTGGTAGTGGTCACAGGAATGTGGTGGTGGTGGTGGTCACAGGAGTGTGGTGGTGGTGTTGGTGGTCACAGGAGTGTGGTAGTGGTCACAGGAGTGTGGTGGTGGTGGTGGTGGTCACAGGAGTGTGGTGGTGGTGTTGGTGGTCACAGGAGTGTGGTGGTGGTGTTGGTGGTCACAGGAGTGTGGTGGTGGTGTTGGTGGTCACAGGAGTGTGGTGGTGGTGTTGGTGGTCACAGGAGTGTGGTAGTGGTGTTGGTGGTCACAGGAGTGTGGTGGTGGTGTTGGTGGTCACAGGAGTGTGGTGGTGGTGTTGGTGGTCACAGGAGTGTGGTGGTGGTGTTGGTGGTCACAGGAGTGTGGTGGTGGTGTTGGTGGTCACAGGAGTGTGGTGGTGGTGTTGGTGGTCACAGGAGTGTGGTGGTGGTGATGGTGGTCACAGGAGTATGGTGGTGGTCACAGGAGTGTGGTGGTTGTGGTGGTGGTCACAGGAGTGTGGTGGTGGTGTTGGTGGTCACAGGAGTGTGGTGGTGGTGTTGGTGGTCACAGGAGTGTGGTGGTGGTGTTGGTGGTCACAGGAGTGTGGTGGTCCTGGTGGTGGTCACAGGAGTGTGGTAGTGGTGGTGGTGGTCACAGGAGTGTGGTAGTGGTGGTGGTGGTCACAGGAGTGTGTTAGTGGTGGTGGTGGTCACAGGAGTGTGGTGGTGGTGGTCACAGGAGTGTGGTGGTGGTGGTCACAGGAGTGTGGTGGTGGTGTTGGTGGTCACAGGAGTGTGGTGGTGGTGTTGGTGGTCATAGGAGTGTGGTGGTGGTGTTGGTGATCACAGGAGTATGGTGGTGGTGGTCACAGGAGTGTGGTGGTGGTGGTGGTGGTCACAGGAGTGTGGTGGTGGTGGTGGTGGTCACAGGAGTGTGGTGGTAGTGGTGGTGGTGGTTGTCAAAGGAGTGTGGTGGTCGTGGTGGTGGTGGTGGTCACAGGAGTGTGGTGGTTGTGGTGGTGGTGGTGGTCACAGGAGTGTGGTGGTGGTAGTGGTGGTGGTGGTGGTGGTTGGTCATGGGAGTGTGGTGGTGGTGGTGGTGGTGGTCACAGGAGTGTGGCAGTGGTGGTGGTGGTCACAGGAATGTGGTGGTGGTGGTGGTGGTGGTGGTCACAGGAGTGTGGTGGTTGTCACAGGAGTGTGGTGGTAGTGGTCGTGGTGGTGGTCACAGGAGTGTGGTGGTGGTAGTGGTGGTGGTGGCGGTCATAGGAGTGTGGTGGTCGTGGTGGTGGTAGTCACAGGAGTGTGGTGGTAGTGGTCGTGGTGGTGGCGGTCACAGGAGTGTGGTGGTGGTGGTGGTGGTGGTGGTGGTGGTCACAGGAGTGTGGTGGTGGTGGTGGTGGTCACAGGAGTGTGTGGTAGTGGTCACAGGAGTGTGGTGGTGGTGGTGGTGGTCACAGGAGTGTGGTGGTGGTGGTGGTCACAGGAGTGTGGTGGTGGTGTTGGTGGTCACAGGAGTGTGGTGGTGGTGGTGGTGGTCACAGGAGTGTGGTGTGGTGTTGGTGGTCACAGGAGTGTGGTGGTGGTGTTGGTGGTCACAGGAGTGTGGTGGTGGTGTTGGTGGTCACAGGAGTGTGGTGGTGGTGTTGGTGGTCACAGGAGTGTGGTGGTGGTGTTGGTGGTCACAGGAGTGTGGTGGTGGTGTTGGTGGTCACAGGAGTGTGGTGGTGGTGATGGTGGTCACAGGAGTATGGTGGTGGTCACAGGAGTGTGGTGGCTGTGGTGGTGGTCACAGGAGTGTGGTGGTGGTGGTTGGTGGTCACAGGAGTGTGGTGGTTGTGTTGGTGGTCACAGGGTGTGGTGTGGTGTTGGTGGTCACAGGAGTGTGGTGGTCCTGGTGGTGGTCACAGGAGTGTGGTAGTGGTGGTGGTGGTCACAGGAGTGTGGTAGTGGTGGTGGTGGTCACAGGAGTGTGTTAGTGGTGGTGGTGGTCACAGGAGTGTGGTGGTGGTGGTCACAGGAGTGTGGTGGTGGTGTTGGTGGTCACAGGAGTGTGGTGGTGGTGTTGGTGGTCACAGGAGTGTGGTGGTGGTGTTGGTGATCACAGGAGTATGTTGGTGGTGGTCACAGGAGTGTGGTAGTGGTGGTGGTGGTCACAGGAGTGTGGTGGTGGTGGTAGTGGTCACAGGAGTGTGGTGGTGGTGGTGGTGGTCACAGGAGTGTGGTGGTAGTGGTGGTGGTGGTTGTCAAAGGAGTGTGGTGGTCGTGGTGGTGGTGGTGGTCACAGGAGTGTGGTGGTTGTGGTGGTGGTGGTGGTCACAGGAGTGTGGTGGTGGTAGTGGTGGTGGTGGTGGTGGTTGGTCATGGGAGTGTGGTGGTGGTGGTGGTGGTGGTCACAGGAGTGTGGCAGTGGTGGTGGTGGTCACAGGAATGTGGTGGTGGTGGTGGTGGTGGTGGTGGTGGTGGTCACAGGAGTGTGGTGGTGGTCACAGGAGTGTGGTGGTCGTGGTGGTGGTGGTGGTCACAGGAGTGTGGTGGTAGTGGTCGTGGTGGTGGTCACAGGAGTGTGGTGGTGGTAGTGGTGGTGGTGGCGGTCATAGGAGTGTGGTGGTCGTGGTGGTGGTAGTCACAGGAGTGTGGTGGTAGTGGTCGTGGTGGTGGCGGTCACAGGAGTGTGGGGGTGGTGGTGGTGGTGGTGGTGGTGGTCACAGGAGTGTGGTGGTGGTGGTCACAGGAGTGTGGTAGTGGTGGTGGTGGTCACAGGAGTGTGGTAGTGGTGGTGGTGGTGGTGGTCACAGGAGTGTGGTGGTGGTGGTGGTCGTGGTGTGGTGGTGGTGGTGGTGGTGGTGGTGGTCACAGGAGTGTGGTAGTGGTGGTGGTGGTGGTCACAGGAGTGTGATGGTGGTGGTGGTGGTGGTTGTCACAGGAGTGTGGTGGTGGTGGTGGTCACAGGAGTGTGGTGGTGGTGGTGGTGGTGGTCACAGGAGTGTGGTGGTGGTGTGGTGGTGGTCACAGGAGTGTGGTGGTGGTGGTGGTCACAGGAGTGTGGTGGTGGTGGTGGTGGTGGTCACAGGAGTGTGGTGGTGGTGGTGGTCACAGGAGTGTGGTGGTGGTGGTGGTGGTAGTGGTGGTCACAGGAGTGTGGTGGTGGTGGTGGTGGTCACAGGAGTGTGGTGGTGGTGGTCACAGGAGTGTGGTGGTGGTGGTCACAGGAGTGTGGTGGTGGTCACAGGAGTGTGGTGGTGGTGGTGGTCACAGGAGTGTGGTGGTAGTGGTCGTGGTGGTGGTCACATGAGTGTGGTGGTGGTCACAGGAGTGTGGTGGTGGTGGTGGTCACAGGAGTGTGGTGGTGGTGGTCACAGGAGTGTGGTGGTGGTCACAGGAGTGTGGTGGTGGTGGTGGTCAGGAGTGTGGTGGTGGTGGTGGTCACAGGAGTGTGGTGGTGGTGTGTGGTGGTGGTCACAGGAGTGTGGTGGTGGTGCTGGTCACAGGAGTGTGGTGGTGGTGGTGGTCACAGGAGTGTGGTGGTGGTGGTGGTCACAGGAGTGTGGTGGTGGTGGTGGTCACAGGAGTGTGGTGGTGGTGGTGGTCACAGGAGTGGTGGTGGTGGTGGTGGTGGTGGTCACAGGAGTGTGGTGGTGGTGGTCACAGGAGTGTGTGGTTGTGGTGGTGGTGGTCACAGGAGTGTGGTGGTGTGGTGGTGGTGGTCACAGGAGTGTGGTGGTAGTGGTGGTGGTGGTGGTGGTGGTCACAGGAGTGTGGTGGTGGTGGTCATGGTGGTGTGGTGGTGGTGGTCACAGGAGTGTGGTGGTGGTGGTGGTCACAGGAGTGTGGTAGTGGTGGTGGTGGTCACAGGAGTGTGGTGGGTGGTGGTGGTGGTGGTGGTCACAGGAGTGTGGTGGTGGTGGTGGTGGTGGGTGGTGGTGGTGGTGTGGTGGTGGTGGTGGTCACAGGAGTGTGGTAGTGGTGGTGGTGGTGGTGTCAGGAGTGTGGTGGTGGTGGTGGTGGTGGTGGTGGTCACAGGAGTGTGGTGTGGTGGTGGTGGTCACAGGAGTGTGGTGGTGGTGGTGGTGGTGGTGGTCACAGGAGTGTGGTGGTGTGGTGGTGGTTGTGGTGGTGGTGGTTGTCACAGGAGTGTGGTGGTAGTGGTGGTAGTGGTGGTGGTCACAGGAGTGGTGGTGGTGGTGGTGGTCACAGGAGTGTGGTGGTGGTGGTGGTGGTGGTGGTGGTCACAGGAGTGTGGTGGTGGTGGTGGTGGTCACAGGAGTGTGGTGGTGGTGGTGGTCACAGGAGTGTGGTGGTGGTGTGGTCACAGGAGTGTGTGGTGGTGTGGTGGTCACAGGAGTGTGGTGTGTGGGTGGTGGTGGTCACAGGAGTGTGGTGGTAGTGGTCGTGGTGGTGGTGGTCACAGGAGTGTGGTGGTGGTCACAGGAGTGTGGTGGTGGTGGTGGTCACAGGAGTGGTGGTGGTGGTGGTGGTCACAGGAGTGTGGTGGTTGTGGTGGTCACAGGAGTGTGGTGGTGGTGGTCACAGGAGTGTGGTGGGTGTGGTGGTGGTGTTGGTGGTCACAGGAGTGTAGTGGTTGGTGGTGTGGTGGTGGTGGTCACCTGTGTGTGGTGGTGGTGGTGGTGGTGGTGGTGGTCACTTGAGTGTAGTGGTTGTGGTGGTCACGGAGTGTGGTGGTGGTGGTGGTCACAGGAGTGTGGTGGTGGTGGTGGTCACAGGAGTGTGGTGGTGTGTGGTGGTGGTGGTCACAGGAGTGTGGTGGTGGTGGTGGTCACAGGAGTGGTGGTGGTGGTGGTGGTGGTGGTGGTCACAGGAGTGTGGTGGTGGTGGTCACAGGAGTGTGGTGGTGGTGGTCACAGGAGTGTGGTGGTGGTGGTGGTGGTCACAGGAGTGTGGTAGTGGTGGTGGTGGTGGTGGTCACAGGAGTGTGGTGGTGGTGGTGGTGGTGGTGGTGGTCAGTGGTGGTGGTGGTCACAGGAGTGTGGTGGTGGTGGTGGTCACAGGAGTGTGGTGGTGGTGGTGGTGGTGGTGGTCACAGGAGTGTGGTGGTGGTGGTGGTGGTCACAGGAGTGTGGTGGTGTGGTGGTGGTGGTCACAGGAGTGTGGTGGTGGTGGTCACAGGAGTGTGGTGGTGGTGGTCACAGGAGTGTGGTGGTGGGGTGGTCACAGGAGTGTGGTGGTGGTGGTGGTGGTGGTCACAGGAGTGTGGTGGTGGTGGTCACAGGAGTGTGGTGGTGGTGGTGGTCACAGGAGTGTGGTGGTGGTGGTGGTCACAGGAGTGTGGTGGTGGTGGTCACAGGAGTGTGGTGTGGTGGTGGTGGTGGTCACAGGAGTGTGGTGGTGGTGGTGGTGGTCACAGGAGTGTGTGGTGGTGGTGGTGGTCACAGGAGTGTGGTGGTGGTGGTGGTCACAGGAGTGTGGTGGTGGTGGTGGTCACAGGAGTGTGGTAGTGGTGGTGGTGGTGGTGGTCACAGGAGTGTGGTAGTGGTGGTGGTGGTCACAGGAGTGGTGGTGGTCACAGGAGTGTGGTGGTGTGGTGGTGGTGGTGGTCACAGGAGTGTGGTAGTGGTGGTGGTGGTCACAGGAGTGTGGTGGTGTGGTGGTCACAGGAGTGTGGTGGTGGTGGTGGTCACAGGAGTGTGGTGGTGGTGGTGGTGGTGGTGGTGGTGGTCACAGGAGTGTGGTGGTGGTGGTGGTGGTCACAGGAGTGTGGTGGTAGTGGTGTGGTGGTGGTGGTGGTCACAGGAGTGTGGTGGTGGTCGTGGTGGTGGTGGTCACAGGAGTGTGGTGGTGGTGGTGGTGGTGGTGGTGGTGGTCACAGGAGTGTGTGGTGGTGGTGGTGGTGGTGGTGGTCACAGGAGTGTGGTGGTGTGGTGGTGGTGGTGGTCACAGGAGTGTGGTGGTGGTGGTGGTCACAGGAGTGTGGTGGTGGTGGTCACAGGAGTGTGGTGGTGGTGGTGGTGGTCACAGGAGTGTGGTGGTGGTGGGTGGTGGTCACAGGAGTGGTGGTGGTGGTGGTCACAGGAGTGTGGTGGTGGTGGTGGTCACAGGAGTGTGGTGGTTGTGGTGGTGGTGGTGTGGTGGTCACAGGAGTGTGGTGGTGGTGGTGGTCACAGGAGTGTGGTGGTGGTGGTGGTCACAGGAGTGTGGTGGTGGTGGTGGTGGTCACAGGAGTGTGGTGGTGGTGGTCACAGGAGTGTGGTGGTGGTGGTCACAGGAGTGTGGTGGTGGTGGTCACAGGAGTGTGGTGGTGGTGGTGGTCACAGGAGTGTGGTGGTGGTGGTGGTGGTCACAGGAGTGTGGTGGTGGTGGTCACAGGAGTGTGGTGGTGGTGGTGGTGGTCACAGGAGTGTGGTGGTGGTGGTGGTCACAGGAGTGTGGTGGTGGTGGTCACAGGAGTGTGGTGGTGGTGGTGGTCACAGGAGTGTGGTGGTGTGGTGGTGGTCACAGGAGTGTGGTGGTGGTGGTGGTGGTGGTGGTGGTGGTCACAGGAGTGTGGTGGTGGTTTGTCACAGGAGGGTGGTGGTGGTGGTCACAGGAGTGTGGTGGTAGTGGTCGTGGTGGTGGTGGTCACAGGAATGTGGTGGTTGTGGTGGTGGTGGTGGTGGTGGTCGTAGGAGTGTGGTGGTTGTGGTGGTGGTGGTGGTGGTCACAGGAGTGTGAGTGGTGGTGGTGGTCACAGGAGTGTGGTGGTGGTGGTGGTCACAGGAGTGTGGTGGTAGTGGTCGTGGTGGTGGTGGTGGTGGTGGTCACAGGAGTGTGGTGGTTGTGGTGGTGGTGGTGGTGGTGGTGGTCACAGGAGTGTGGTGGTGGTGGTGGTGGTGGTCACAGGAGTGTGGTGGTGGTGGTGGTGGTGGTGGTGGTCACAGGAGTGTGGTGGTAGTGGTGGTGGTGGTGGTGGTCACAGGAGTGTGGTGGTGGTGGTGGTGGTGGTGGTGGTCACAGGAGTGTGGTGGTGGTGGTGGTGGTCACAGGAGTGTGGTGGTGGTGGTGGTGGTGGTGGTGGTGGTGGTCACAGGAGTGTGGTAGTGGTGGTGGTGGTCACAGGAGTGTGGTGGTGGTGGTGGTGGTCACAGGAGTGTGGTGGTAGTGGTGGTGGTGGTGTCACAGGAGTGTGGTGGTAGTGGTCGTGGTGGTGGTGGTGGTGGTGGTCACAGGAGTGTGGTAGGTGGTGGTGGTGGTTGTCACAGGAGTGTGGTAGTGGTGGTGGTGGTGGTGGTGGTGGTGGTCACAGGAGTGTGTGGTGGTGGTGGTGGTGGTCACAGGAGTGTGGTGGTGGTGGTGGTGGTTACAGGAGTGTGGTGGTGGTGGTCAGAGGAGTGTGGTGGTGGTGGTCACAGGAGTGTGGTGGTAGTTGTGGTGGTGGTGGTGGTCACAGGAGTGTGGTGGTGGTGGTGGTCACAGGAGTGTGGTGGTGGTGGTCGTGGTGGTGGTGGTGGTCACAGGAGTGTGGTGGTGGTCACAGGAGTGTGGTGGTGGTGGTCACAGGAGTGTGGTGGTAGTGGTCGTGGTGGTGGTGGTCACAGGAGTGTGGTGGTTGTGGTGGTCACAGGAGTGTGGTGGTGGTGGTCACAGGAGTGTGGTGGTGGTGGTCACAGGAGTGTGGTGGTGGTGGTCACAGGAGTGTGGTGGTGGTGGTGGTGGTCACAGGAGTGTGGTGGTGGTGGTGGTGGTGGTGGTCACAGGAGTGTGGTGGTGGTGGTGGTCACAGGAGTGTGGTGGTGGTGGTGGTCACAGGAGTGTGGTGGTGGTGGTGGTCACAGGAGTGTGGTGGTGTGGTGGTGGTGGTGGTCACAGGAGTGTGGTAGTGGTGGTGGTGGTCACAGGAGTGTGGTGGTGGTGGTGGTGGTGGTGGTGGTCACAGGAGTGTGGTGGTAGTGGTGGTGGTGGTGGTGGTCACAGGAGTGTGGTGGTGGTGGTGGTGGTGGTCACAGGAGTGTGCTCGTGGTGGTGGTGGTGGTCACAGGAGTGTGGTAGTGGTGGTGGTCGTGGTGGTGGTGGTGGTGGTGGTCACAGGAGTGTGGTAGTGGTGGTGGTGGTCACAGGAGTGTGGTGGTGGTGGTGGTGGTGGTGGTCACAGGAGTGTGGTAGTAGTGGTGGTGGTGGTTGTCACAGGAGTGTGGTAGTGGTCGTGGTGGTGGTGGTGGTGGTGGTGGTGGTCACAGGAGTGTGGTAGTGGTGGTGGTGGTGGTTGTCACAGGAGTGTGGTAGTGGTCGTGGTGGTGGTGGTGGTGGTGGTGGTCACAGGAGTGTGATGGTGGTGGTGGTGGTGGTCACAGGAGTGTGGTGGTGGTGGTGATGGTGGTTACAGGAGTGTGGTGGTGGTGGTCAGAGGAGTGTGGTGGTGTTGGTGGTCACAGGAGTGTGGTAGTAGTTGTCGTGGTGGTGGTGGTGGTCACAGGAGTGTGGTGGTGGTGGTGGTCACAGGAGTGTGGTGGTAGTGGTCGTGGTGGTGGTGGTGGTCACAGGAGTGTGGTGGTGGTCACAGGAGTGTGGTGGTGGTGGCGGTCACAGGAGTGTGGTGGTAGTGGTGGTGGTGGTGGTCACAGGAGTGTGGTGGTTGTGGTGGTCACAGGAGTGTGGTGGTGGTGGTGGTCACAGGAGTGTGGTGGGTTTGGTCACAGGTGTGTGGTGGTGGTGGTCACAGGAGTGTGGTGGTGGTGGTGGTCTCAGGAGTGTGGTGGTGGTGGTGGTGGTGGTGGTCACAGGAGTGTAGTGGTGGTGGTGGTCACCGGAGTGTGGTGGTGGTGGTGGTCACAGGAGTGTGGTGGTGGTGGTGGTCACAGGGGTGTGGTGGTCGTGGTGGTGGTGGTGGTCACAGGAGTGTGGTAGTGGTGGTGGTCACAGGAGTGTGTTGGTGGTGGTGGTGGTGGTGGTGGTCACAGGAGTGTGGTGGTAGTGGTGGTGGTGGTGGTGGTGGTGGTCACAGGAGTGTGGTGGTGGTGGTGGTGGTCACAGGAGTGTGGTAGTGGTGGTGGTGGTGGTGGTCACAGGAGTGTGGTAGTGGTGGTGGTGGTGGTGGTGGTGGTGGTCACAGGAGTGTGGTAGTGGTGGTGGTGGTCACAGGAGTGTGGTGGTGGTGGTGGTGGTGGTCACAGGAGTGTGGTGGTGGTGGTGATGGTGATGGTGGTGGAGATGGTGATGGTGGTGGTGGTCACAGGAGTGTGGTGGTGGTGGTGGTCACAGGAGTGTGGTGGTGGTGGTGGTGGTCACAGGAGTGTGGTGGTGGTGGTCACAGGAGTGTGGTGGTGGTGGTGGTGGTCACAGGAGTGTGGTGGTGGTGGTGGCGGTCACAGGAGTGTGGTGGTGGTGGTGGTGGTCACAGGAGTGTGGTGGTGGTGGTGGTCACAGGAGTGTGGTGGTGGTGGTCACAGGAGTGTGGTGGTGGTGGTGGTGAGAGGAGTGTGGTGGTGGTGGTGGTCACAGGAGTGTGGTGGTGGTGGTGGTCACAGGAGTGTGGTGGTGGTGGTCACAGGAGTGTGGTGGTAGTTGTCGTGGTGGGTGGTGGTGGTGGTCACAGGAGTGTGGTGGTAGTGGTCATGGTGGTCGTGGTGGTGGTGGTCACAGGAGTGTGGTGGTCGTGGTGGTGGTGGTGGTCACAGGAGTGTGGTAGTGGTGGTGGTGGTCACAGGAGTGTGGTGGTGGTGGTGGTGGTGGTGGTGGTGGTCACAGGAGTGTGGTGGTAGTGGTGGTGGTGGTGGTGGTCACAGGAGTGTGGTAGTGGTGGTGGTGGTGGTGGTGGTCACAGGAGTGTTCTCGTGGTGGTGGTGGTGGTCACAGGAGTGTGGTAGTGGTGGTGGTCGTGGTGGTGGTGGTGGTCACAGGAGTGTGGTAGTGGTGGTGGTGGTCACAGGAGTGTGGTGGTGGTCACAGGAGTGTGGTAGTAGTGGTGGTGGTGGTCACAGGAGTGTGGTAGTGGTGGTGGTGGTGGTGGTGGTGGTCACAGGAGTGTGGTGGTGGTGGTCACAGGAGTGTGGTAGTGGTGGTGGTTGTCACAGGAGTGTGGTAGTGGTGGTGGTGGTGGTGGTCACAGGAGTGTGGTGGTGGTGGTGGTGGTGGTCACAGGAGTGTGGTGGTGGTGGTGGTGGTCACAGGAGTGTGGTGGTGGTGGTCAGAGGAGTGTGGTGGTGGTGGTGGTCACAGGAGTGTGGTGGTGGTGGTGGTCACAGGAGTGTGGTGGTAGTTGTCGTGGTGGTGGTGGTGGTAACAGGAGTGTGGTGGTGGTGGTGGTCACAGGAGTGTGGTGGTAGTGGTCGTGGTGGTGGTGGTGGTCACAGGAGTGTGGTGGTGGTGGCGGTCACAGGAGTGTGGTGGTAGTGGTCGTGGTGGTGGTGGTCACAGGAGTGTGGTGGTTGTGGTGGTCACAGGAGTGTGGTGGTGGTGGTGGTCACAGGAGTGTGGTGGGGGTGGTCACAGGTGTGTGGTGGTGGTGGTCACAGGAGTGTGGTGGTGGTGGTGGTCTCAGGAGTGTGGTGGTTGTGGTGGCGGTCACAGGAGTGTGGTGGTGGTGGTGGTGGTGGTCACAGGAGTGTAGTGGTGGTGGTGGTGACCGGAGTGTGGTGGTGGTGGTGGTCACAGGGGTGTGGTGGTGGTGGTGGTCACAGGGGTGTGGTGGTCGTGGTGGTGGTGGTGGTGGTGGTCACAGGAGTGTGGTAGTGGTGGTGGTGGTCACAGGAGTGTGTTGGTGGTGGTGGTGGTGGTCACAGGAGTGTGGTGGTGGTGGTGGTCACGGGAGTGTGGTGGTGGTGGTGGTGGTCACAGGAGTTTGGTAGTGGTGGTGGTGGTGGTTGTCACAGGAGTGTGGTAGTGGTCGTGGTGGTGGTCACAGGAGTGTGGTAGTGGTGGTGGTGGTCACAGGAGTGTGGTGGTGGTGGTGGTGGTCACAGGAGTGTTGTGGTGGTGGTGATGGTGGTGGTGATGGTGATGGTGGTGGTGGTCACAGGAGTGTGGTGGTCGTGGTTGTGGTCACAGGAGTGTGGTGGTGGTGGTGGTGGTCACAGGAGTGTGGTGGTGGTGGTGGTGGTGGTCACAGGAGTGTGGTGGTGGTGGTGGCGGTCACAGGAGTGTGGTGGTGGTGGTCACAGGAGTGTGGTGGTGGTGGTGGTGGTCACAGGAGTGTGGTGGTGGTGGTCAGAGGAGTGTGGTGGTGGTGGTGGTCACAGGAGTGTGGTGGTGGTGGTGGTCACAGGAGTGTGGTGGTGGTGGTGGTGGTGGTTACAGGAGTGTGGTGGTGGTGGTCACAGGAGTGTGATGGTGGTCACAGGAGTGTGGTGGTGGTGGTGGTCACAGGAGTGTGGTGGTGGTGGTCACAGGAGTGTGGTGGTGGTGGTGGTCACAGGAGTGTGGTGGTGGTGGTGGTCACAGGAGTGTGGTGGTGGTCAAAGGAGTGTGGTGGTGGTGGCGGTCACAGGAGTGTGGTGGTGGTGGTCGTGGTGGTGGTGGTCACAGGAGTGTGGTGGTTGTGGTGGTCACAGGAGTGTGGTGGTGGTGGTGGTCACAGGAGTGTAGTGGTGGTTGTCACAGGAGGGTGGTGGTGGTGGTCACAGGAGTGTGGTGGTAGTGGTCGTGGTGGTGGTGGTGGTGGTGGTCACAGGAGTGTGGTGGTAGTGGTGGTGGTGGTGGTGGTCACAGGAGTGTGGTGGTCGTGGTGGTGGTGGTGGTCACAGGAGTGTGGTAGTGGTGGTGGTGGTCACAGGAGTGTGGTGGTGGTGGTGGTGGTGGTCACAGGAGTGTGGTGGTGTGGTGGTGGTGGTGGTGGTGGTCACAGGAGTGTGGTAGTGCTGGTGGTGGTGGTGGTGGTGGTCACAGGAGTGTGCTCGTGGTGGTGATGGTGGTCACAGGAGTGTGGTAGTGGTGGTGGTCGTGGTGGTGGTGGTGGTGGTGGTCACAGGAGTGTGGTAGTGGTGGTGGTGGTCACAGGAGTGTGGTGGTGGTGGTGGTGGTGGTGGTCACAGGAGTGTGGTAGTAGTGGTGGTGGTGGTGGTCACAGGAGTGTGGTAGTGGTGGTGGTGGTGGTGTGGTGGTGGTGGTGGTCACAGGAGTGTGGTAGTGGTGGTGGTGGTGGTTGTCACAGGAGTGTGGTAGTGGTCGTGGTGGTGGTGGTGGTGGTGGTCACAGGAGTGTGGTGGTGGTGGTGGTGGTCACAGGAGTGTGGTGGTGGTGGTGATGGTGGTTACAGGAGTGTGGTGGTGGTGGTCAGAGGAGTGTGGTGGTGGTGGTGGTCACAGGAGTGTGGTAGTAGTTGTCGTGGTGGTGGTGGTGGTCACAGGAGTGTGGTGGTAGTGGTCGTGGTGGTGGTGGTGGTCACAGGAGTGTGGTGGTGGTCACAGGAGTGTGGTGGTGGTGGCGGTCACAGGAGTGTGGTGGTAGTGGTCGTGGTGGTGGTGGTCACAGGAGTGTGGTGGTTGTGGTGGTCACAGGAGTGTGGTGGTGGTGGTGGTCACAGGAGTGTGGTGGGTTTGGTCACAGGCGTGTGGTGGTGGTGGTCACAGGAGTGTGGTGGTGGTGGTGGTGGTCACAGGAGTGTGGTGGTTGTGGTGGTGGTGGTGGTGGTCACAGGAGTGTAGTGGTGGTGGTGGTCACCGGAGTGTGGTGGTGGTGGTGGTCACAGGAGTGTGGTGGTGGTGGTGGTCACAGGGGTGTGGTGGTCGTGGTGGTGGTGGTGGTCACAGGAGTGTGGTAGTGGTGGTGGTGGTCACAGGAGTGTGGTGGTGGTGGTGGTGGTGGTCACAGGAGTGTGGTGGTAGTGGTGGTGGTGGTGGT
The DNA here is from genome assembly GCA_958450375.1 of Homarus gammarus. Taxonomy (NCBI): domain Eukaryota; kingdom Metazoa; phylum Arthropoda; class Malacostraca; order Decapoda; family Nephropidae; genus Homarus; species Homarus gammarus. The sequence continues at coordinate 67,989 of CAUDMG010000373.1, read as the reverse complement.
GGTGGTCACAGGAGTGTGGTGGTGGTGGTGGTGGTCACAGGAGTGTGGTAGTGGTGGTGGTGGTGGTGGTTGTCACAGGAGTGTGGTAGTGGTCGTGGTGGTGGTGGTGGTGGTGGTGGTCACAGGAGTGTGGTAGTGGTGGTGGTGGTCACAGGAGTGTGGTGGTGGTGGTGGTGGTCACAGGAGTGTGGTGGTGGTGGTGATGGTGATGGTGGTGGTGATGGTGATGGTGGTGGTGGTCACAGGAGTGTGGTGGTCGTGGTGGTGGTCACAGGAGTGTGGTGGTGGTGGTGGTGGTCACAGGAGTGTGGTGGTGGTGGTCACAGGAGTGTGGTGGTGGTGGTGGTGGTGGTCACAGGAGTGTGGTGGTGGTGGTGGCGGTCACAGGAGTGTGGTGGTGGTGGTGGTGGTCACAGGAGTGTGGTGGTGGTGGTGGTCACAGGAGTGTGGTGGTGGTGGTCAGAGGAGTGTGGTGGTGGTGGTGGTCAGAGGAGTGTGGTGGTGGTGGTGGTGGTCACAGGAGTGTGGTGGTGGTGGTGGTGGTGGTTACAGGAGTGTGGTGGTGGTGGTCAGAGGAGTGTGGTGGTAGTTGTCGTGGTAGTGGTGGTGGTGGTGGTCACAGGAGTGTGGTGGTAGTGGTCATGGTGGTTGTGGTGGTGGTGGTCACAGGAGTGTGGTGGTCGTGGTGGTGGTGGTGGTCACAGGAGTGTGGTAGTGGTGGTGGTGGTCACAGGAGTGTGGTGGTGGTGGTGGTGGTCACAGGAGTGTGGTGGTAGTGGTGGTGGTGGTGGTGGTGGTCACAGGAGTGTGGTAGTGGTGGTGGTGGTGGTCACAGGAGTGTGTGTGGTGGTGGTGGTGGTCACAGGAGTGTGGTAGTGGTGGTGGTGGTGGTGGTGGTGGTCACAGGAGTGTGGTAGTGGTGGTGGTCACAGGAGTGTGGTAGTAGTGGTGGTGGTGGTGGTCACAGGAGTGTGGTAGTGGTGGTGGTGGTGGTCACAGGAGTGTGGTGGTGGTGGTCACAGGAGTGTGGTAGTGGTGGTGGTTGTCACAGGAGTGTGGTAGTGGTGGTGGTGGTGGTGGTGGTCACAGGAGTGTGGTGGTGGTGGTGGTGGTGGTCACAGGAGTGTGGTGGTGGTGGTGCTGGTGGTTACAGGAGTGTGGTGGTGGTGGTCAGAGGAGTGTGGTGGTGGTGGTGGTCACAGGAGTGTGGTGGTGGTGGTGGTCACAGGAGTGTGGTGGTAGTTGTCGTGGTGGTGGTGGTGGTCACAGGAGTGTGGTGGTGGTGGTGGTCACAGGAGTGTGGTGGTAGTGGTCGTGGTGGTGGTGGTGGTCACAGGAGTGTGGTGGTGGTGGTGGTCACAGGAGTGTGGTGGTAGTGGTCGTGGTGGTGGTGGTCACAGGAGTGTGGTGGTTGTGGTGGTCACAGGAGTGTGGTGGTGGTGGTGGTCACAGGAGTGTGGTGGGGGTGGTCACAGGTGTGTGGTGGTGGTGGTCACAGGAGTGTGGTGGTGGTGGTGGTCTCAGGAGTGTGGTGGTTGTGGTGGTGGTCACAGGAGTGTGGTGGTTGTGGTGGTGGTGGTGGTGGTCACAGGAGTGTAGTGGTGGTGGTGGTGACCGGAGTGTGGTGGTGGTGGTGGTCACAGGAGTGTGGTGGTGGTGGTGGTCACAGGAGTGTGGTGGTGGTGGTGGTGGTGGTGGTGGTCACAGGAGTGTGGTGGTGGTGGTCACAGGTGTGGTGGTGGTGGTGGTCACAGGAGTGTGGTGGTCGTGGTGGTGGTGGTCACAGGAGTGTGGTGGTGTGGTGGTGGTGGTGGTGGTCACAGGAGTGTGGTGTGTGGTGGTGGTGGTGGTCACAGGAGTGTGGTGGTGGTGGTGGTCACAGGAGTGTGGTGGTGGTGGTGGTCACAGGAGTGTGGTGGTAGTGGTGGTGGTGGTGGTGGTGGTGGTCACAGGAGTGTGGTGGTGGTGGTCGTGGTGTGTGGTGGTGGTGGTCACAGGAGTGTGGTGGTGGTGGTGGTGGTGGTCACAGGAGTGTGGTGGTGGTGGTGGTGGTGGTGGTCACAGGAGTGTGGTGGTGGTGGTGGTGGTGGTCACAGGAGTGTGGTGGTGGTGGTGGTGGTGGTGGTGGTGGTCACAGGAGTGTGGTGGTGGTGGTGGTGGTCACAGGAGTGTGGTGGTGGTGGTGGTGGTGGTGGTGGTGGTGGTGGTCACAGGAGTGTGGTGGTGGTGGTGGTGGTCACAGGAGTGTGGTGGTGGTGGTGGTGGTGGTCACAGGAGTGTGGTGGTGGTGGTGGTGGTGGTCACAGGAGTGTGGTGGTAGTGGTCGTGGTGGTGGTGGTGGTGGTCACAGGAGTGTGGTGGTGGTGGTGGTGGTCACAGGAGTGTGGTGGTGGTGGTGGTGGTGGTGGTGGTGGTGGTGGTCACAGGAGTGTGGTGGTGGTGGTGGTGGTCACAGGAGTGTGGTGGTGGTGGTGGTGGTGGTCACAGGAGTGTGGTGGTGGTGGTCACAGGAGTGTGGTGGTGGTGGTGGTCACAGGAGTGTGGTGGTGTGGTGGTGGTGGTGGTGGTCACAGGAGTGTGGTGGTGGTGGTGGTCACAGGAGTGTGGTGGTGGGTGGTGGTGGTGGTGGTCACAGGAGTGTGGTGGTGGTGGTCACAGGAGTGTGGTGGTGGTGGTGGTCACAGGAGTGTGGTGGTAGTGGTGGTGGTGGTGGTGGTCACAGGAGTGTGGTGGTGGTGGTGGTCACAGGAGTGTGGTGGTGGTGGTGGTCACAGGAGTGTGGTGGTGGTGGTCACAGGTGTGTGGTGGTGGTGGTCACAGGAGTGTGGTGGTGGTGGTGGTCACAGGAGTGTGGTGGTGGTGGTGGTGGTGGTGGTCACAGGAGTGTGGTGGTGGTGGTGGTCACAGGAGTGTGGTGGTGGTGGTGGTCACAGGAGTGTGGTGGTGGTGGTGGTCACAGGAGTGTGGTGGTGGTGGTGGTCACAGGAGTGTGGTGGTGGTGGTGGTCACAGGAGTGTGGTGGTGGTGGTGGTGGTGGTCACAGGAGTGTGGTGGTAGTGGTGGTGGTGGTGGTCACAGGAGTGGTGGTGGTGGTCACAGGAGTGTGGTGGTGGTGGTGGTCACAGGAGTGTGGTGGTGGTGGTGGTCACAGGAGTGTGGTGGTGGTGGTCACAGGAGTGTGGTGGTGGTGGTGGTCACAGGAGTGGTGGTGGTGGTGGTCACAGGAGTGTGGTGGTGGTGGTGGTGGTGGTGGTCACAGGAGTGTGGTGGTGGTGGTCACAGGAGTGTGGTGGTGGTGGTGGTCACAGGAGTGTGGTGGTAGTGGTGGTGGTGGTGGTCACAGGAGTGTGGTGGTGTGGTGGTGGTGGTGGTGGTGGTCACAGGAGTGTGGTGGTGTGGTGGTGGTGGTGGTGGTCACAGGAGTGTGGTGGTGGTGGTCACAGGAGTGTGGTGGTGGTGGTCACAGGAGTGTGGTAGTGGTGGTGGTGGTGGTGGTGGTGGTGGTCACAGGAGTGTGGTGGTGGGTGGTGGTGGTGGTGGTCACAGGAGTGTGGTGGTGTGGTGGTGGTGGTGGTCACAGGAGTGTGGTAGTGGTGGTGGTGGTCACAGGAGTGTGGTGGTGGTGGTGGTGGTGGTGGTCACAGGAGTGTGGTGGTAGTGGTGGTGGTGGTGGTGGTCACAGGAGTGTGGTGTGTGGTGGTGGTGGTGGTGGTGGTCACAGGAGTGTGGTGGTGGTGGTGGTGGTCACAGGAGTGTGGTGGTGGTGGTGGTGGTGGTGGTGGTGGTCACAGGAGTGTGGTAGTGGTGGTGGTGGTCACAGGAGTGTGGTGGTGGTGGTGGTGGTGGTCACAGGAGTGTGGTGGTGGTGTGGTGGTGGTCACAGGAGTGTGGTAGTGGTGGTGGTGGTGGTGGTGGTGGTGGTGGTCACAGGAGTGTGGTGGTGGTGGTGGTGGTCACAGGAGTGTGGTGGTGGTGGTGGTGGTGGTGGTGGTCACAGGAGTGTGGTGGTGGTGGTGGTGGTCACAGGAGTGTGGTGGTGGTGGTGGTGGTCACAGGAGTGTGGTGGTGGTGGTGGTCACAGGAGTGTGGTGGTGGTGGTGGTCACAGGAGTGTGGTGGTCGTGGTGGTGGTGGTGGTCACAGGAGTGTGGTGGTGGTGGTGGTCACAGGAGTGTGGTGGTAGTGGTCGTGGTGGTGGTGGTGGTCACAGGAGTGTGGTGGTGGTCACAGGAGTGTGGTGGTGGTGGTGGTCACAGGAGTGTGGTGGTAGTGGTCGTGGTGGTGGTGGTCACAGGAGTGTGGTGGTTGTGGTGGTCACAGGAGTGTGGTGGTGGTGGTGGTCACAGGAGTGTGGTGGTGGTGGTCACAGGTGTGTGGTGGTGGTGGTCACAGGAGTGTGGTGGTGGTGGTGGTCACAGGAGTGTGGTGGTTGTGGTGGTGGTGGTGGTGGTCACAGGAGTGTAGTGGTGGTGGTGGTCACCGGAGTGTGGTGGTGGTGGTGGTCACAGGAGTGTGGTGGTGGTGGTGGTCACAGGGGTGTGGTGGTCGTGGTGGTGGTGGTGGTCACAGGAGTGTGGTAGGTGGTGGTGGTCACAGGAGTGTGTGGTGGTGGTGGTGGTGGTGGTCACAGGAGTGTGGTGGTAGTGGTGGTGGTGGTGGTGGTGGTCACAGGAGTGTGGTGGTGGTGGTGGTGGTCACAGGAGTGTGGTAGTGGTGGTGGTGGTGGTGGTGTCACAGGAGTGTGGTAGTGGTCGTGGTGGGTGGTGGTGGTGGTGGTCACAGGAGTGTGGTAGTGGTGGTGGTGGTCACAGGAGTGTGGTGGTGGTGGTGGTGGTGGTCACAGGAGTGTGGTGGTGGTGGTGATGGTGAGGTGGTGGTGGTGGTGGTGGTGGTGGTCACAGGAGTGTGGTGGTGTGGTGGTGGTCACAGGAGTGTGGTGGTGGTGGTGGTCACAGGAGTGTGGTGGTGGTGGTCACAGGAGTGTGGTGGTGGTGGTGGTGGTGGTCACAGGAGTGTGGTGGTGGTGGTGGTGGTCACAGGAGTGTGGTGGTGGTGGTGGTCACAGGAGTGTGGTGGTGGTGGTGGTCACAGGAGTGTGGTGGTGGTGGTCACAGGAGTGTGGTGGTGGTGGTGGTCACAGGAGTGTGGTGGTGGTGGTGGTCACAGGAGTGTGGTGGTGGTGGTGGTTACAGGAGTGTGGTGGTGGTGGTCACAGGAGTGTGGTGGTAGTGGTCGTGGTGGTGGTGGTGGTCACAGGAGTGTGGTGGTAGTGGTCATGGTGGTCGTGGTGGTGGTGGTCACAGGAGTGTGGTGGTCGTGGTGGTGTCACAGGAGTGTGGTAGTGGTGGTGGTGGTCACAGGAGTGTGGTGGTGGTGGTGGTGGTGGTGGTGGTCACAGGAGTGTGGTGGTAGTGGTGGTGGTGGTGGTGGTGGTCACAGGAGTGTGGTGGTGGTGGTGGTGGTGGTGGTCACAGGAGTGTTGTGTGGTGGTGGTGGTGGTCACAGGAGTGTGGTGGTGGTGGTGGTGGTGGTGGTGGTGGTGGTCACAGGAGTGTGGTAGTGGTGGTGGTGGTCACAGGAGTGTGGTGGTGGTGGTCACAGGAGTGTGGTGGTGGTGGTGGTGGTCACAGGAGTGTGGTGGTGGTGGTGGTGGTGGTGGTGGTGGTCACAGGAGTGTGGTGGTGGTGGTCACAGGAGTGTGGTAGTGGTGGTGGTGGTCACAGGAGTGTGGTGGTGGTGGTGGTGGTGGTCACAGGAGTGTGGTGGTGGTGGTGGTGGTCACAGGAGTGTGGTGGTGGTGGTGGGTGGTCACAGGAGTGTGGTGGTGGTGGTCACAGGAGTGTGGTGGTGGTGGTGGTCACAGGAGTGTGGTGGTGGTGGTGGTCACAGGAGTGTGGTGGTAGTTGTCGTGGTGGTGGTGGTGGTCACAGGAGTGTGGTGGTGGTGGTGGTCACAGGAGTGTGGTGGTAGTGGTGGTGGTGGTGGTGGTCACAGGAGTGTGGTGGTGGTGGTGGTCACAGGAGTGTGGTGGTAGTGGTGTGGTGGTGGTGGTCACAGGAGTGTGGTGGTGTGGTGGTCACAGGAGTGTGGTGGTGGTGGTGGTCACAGGAGTGTGGTGGTGGTGGTCACAGGTGTGTGGTGGTGGTGGTCACAGGAGTGTGGTGGTGGTGGTGGTCACAGGAGTGTGGTGGTTGGTGGTGGTGGTCACAGGAGTGTGGTGGTGTGGTGGTGGTGGTGGTCACAGGAGTGTGGTGGTGGTGGTGGTCACAGGAGTGTGGTGGTGGTGGTGGTCACAGGAGTGTGTGGTGGTGGTGGTGGTCACAGGAGTGTGGTGGTGGTGGTGGTGGTGGTGGTGGTCACAGGAGTGTGGTAGTGGTGGTGGTGGTCACAGGAGTGTGGTGGTGGTGGTGGTGGTGGTCACAGGAGTGTGGTGGTGGTGGTGGTCACAGGAGTGTGGTGGTGGTGGTGGTGGTCACAGGAGTGTGGTGGTGGTGGTGGTGGTGGTGGTCACAGGAGTGTGGTGGTGGTGGTGGTGGTGGTCACAGGAGTGTGGTGGTGGTGGTGGTCACAGGAGTGTGGTGGTGGTGGTGGTGATCACAGGAGTGTTGTGGTGGTGGTGATGGTGATGGTGGTGGTGGTGGTGGTGGTGGTCACAGGAGTGTGGTGGTGGTGGTGGTGGTCACAGGAGTGTGGTAGTGGTGGTGGTGGTCACAGGAGTGTGGTGGTGGTGGTGGTGGTCACAGGAGTGTGGTGGTGGTGGTGGTGGTCACAGGAGTGTGGTGGTGGTGGTGGTCACAGGAGTGTGGTAGTGGTGGTGGTGGTGGTGGTGGTGGTGGTCACAGGAGTGTGGTGGTGGTGGTGGTCACAGGAGTGTGGTGGTGGTGGTGGTCACAGGAGTGTGGTGGTTGTGGTGGTGGTGGTGGTGTCACAGGAGTGTGGTGGTGGTGGTGGTGGTCAGAGGAGTGTGGTGGTGGTGGTGGTCACAGGAGTGTGGTGGTGGTGGTCACAGGAGTGTGGTGGTGGTGGTCACAGGAGTGTGGTGGTGGTGGTTGTGGTCACAGGAGTGTGGTGGTGGTGGTGGTGGTTACAGGAGTGTGGTGGTGGTGGTCAGAGGAGTGTGGTGGTGGTGGTGGTCACAGGAGTGTGGTGGTGGCCACAGGAGTGTAGTGGTAGTGGTCGTGGTGGTGGTGGTGGTGGTGGTGCTGGTCACAGGAGTGTGGTGGTGGTGGTTGTCACTGGAGTGTGGTGGTGGTGGTGGTGGTGGTCACAGGAGTGTGGTGGTGGTGGTCACAGGAGTGTGGTGGTGGTGGTGGTTACAGGAGTGTGGTGGTTGTGGTGGTGGTGGTGGTGGTCACAGGAGTGTGGTGGTTGTGGTGGTGGTGGTGATGGTGGTCACAGGAGTGTGGTGGTGGTGGTGGTCACAGGAGTGTGGTGGTCGTGGTGGTCACAGGAGTGTGGTAGTGGTGGTGGTGGTCTCAGGAGTGTGGTAGTGGTGGTGGTGGTCACAGGAGTGTGGTAGTGGTGGTGGTGGTCACAGGAGTGTGGTGGTGGTGGTGGTTGTCACAGGAGTGTGGTGGTGATGGTGGTGGTCACAGGAGTGTGGTAGTGGTGGTGGTGGTCACAGGAGTGTGGTTGTGGTGGTGGTGGTGGTTGTCACAGGAGTGTGGTAGTGGTGGTGGTGGTTGTCGTGGTTGTGGTGGTGGTGGTGGTGGTCACAGTAGTGTGGTAGTGGTGGTGGTGGTCACAGGAGTGTGGTGGTGGTGGTGGTCACAGGAATGTGGTGATGGTGGTGGTGGTGGTCACAGGAGTGTGGTGGTGGTGGTGGTCATAGGAGTGTTCTAGTGGTGGTGGTGGTCACAGGAGTGTGGTGGTCGTGGTGGTGGTGGTGGTGGTCACAGGAGTGTGGTAGTGGTGGTGGTGGTCACAGGAGTGTGGTGGTGGTGGTGGTGGTCACAGGAGTGTGGTGGTGGTGGTGGTCATAGGAGTGTTCTAGTGGTGGTGGTGGTCACAGGAGTGTGGTGGTCGTGGTGGTGGTCGTGGTGGTGGTGGTGGTCACAGGAGTGTGGTGGTGGAAGTGGTGGTTGTGGTCACAAGAGTGTGGTGGTGGTGGTGGTGGTGGTGGTCACAGGAGTGTGGTAGTGGTGGTGGTCATAGGAGTGTTCTAGTGGTGGTGGTGGTGGTGGTGGTGGTAACAGGAGTGTGGTGGTGGTGGTGGTGGTGGTGGTCACAGGAGTGTGGTAGTGGTGGTGGTGGTCACAGGAGTGTGGTGGTGGTGGTGGTGGTGGTGGTCACAGGAGTGTGGTAGTGGTGGTGGTCATAGGAGTGTTCTAGTGGTGGTGGTGGTGGTGGTGGTCACAGGAGTGTGGTGGTGGTGGTGGTGGTCACAGGAGTGTGGTAGTGGTGGTGGTGGTCACAGGAGTGTGGTGGTGGTGGTGGTGGTCACAGGAGTGTCGTGGTGGTGGTGGTGGTCACAGGAGTGTCGTGGTTGTGGTGGTGATGGTGGTCACAGGAGTGTGGTGGTTGTGGTGGTGGTGGTGGTCACAGGAGTGTGGTGGTGGTGGTGGTCACAGGAGTGTGGTGGTGGTGGTCACAGGTGTGTGGTGGTGGTGGTCACAGGAGTGTGGTGGTGGTGGTGGTCACAGGAGTGTGGTGGTGGTGGTGGTGGTGGTGGTTACAGGAGTGTGGTGGTGGTGGTCAGAGAAGTGTGGTGGTGGTGGTGGTCACAGGAGTGTGGTGGTGGTGGTGGCCACAGGAGTGTAGTGGTTGTGGTGGTGGTCACAGGAGTGTGGTGGTGGAAGTGGTGGTTGTGGTCACAAGAGTGTGGTGGTCGTGGTGGTGGTGGTGGTGGTCATAGGAGTGTGGTGGTCGTGGTGGTGGTGGTGGTGGTGGTGGTCACAGGAGTGTGGTGGTAGTGGTCGTGGTGGTGGTGGTGGTAGTCACAGGAGTGTGGTGGTGGTGGTGGTCGCAGAAGTGTGGTGGTGGTGGTGGTGGTCACAGGAGTGTGGTGGTGGTGGTTACAGGAGTGTGGTGGTGGTGGTGGTGGTCATAGGAGTGTGGTGGTGGTGGTGGTCACAGGAGTGTGGTGGTGGTGGTCACAGGAGTGTGGTGGTGGTGGTGGTCACATGAGTGTCGTGGTTGTGTTAGTGGTGGTGGTGGTGGTCACAGGAGTGTAGTGGTTGTGGTGGTGGTGGTGGTCACAGGAGTGTAGTGGTGGTTGTCACAGGAGGGTGGTGGTGGTGGTCACAACAGTGTGGTGGTAGTGGTGGTGGTGGTGGTCACAGGAGTGTGGTGGTAGTGGTCATGGTGGTCGTGGTGGTGGTGGTCACAGGAGTGTGGTGGTCGTGGTGGTGGTCACAGGAGTGGGTGGTGGTGGTGGTCACAGGAGTGTGGTGGTGGTGGTGGTGGTGGTGGTGTGGTCACAGGAGTGTGGTAGTGGTGGTGGTCACAGGAGTGTTCTAGTGGCGGTGGTGGTGGTGGTGGTGGTCACAGGAATGTGGTAGTGGTGGTGGTGGTGGTGGTCACAGGAGTGTGGTAGTGGTGGTGGTGGTCACAGGAGTATGGTGGTGGTGGGGGTGGTGGTGGTGGTGGTGGTGGTCACAGGAGTGTGGTGGTGGTGGTCACAGGAGTGTGGTGGTGGTTGTGATGGTGGTCACAGGAGTGTGGTGGTTGTGGTGGTGGTGGTCACAGGAGTGTGGTGGTGGTGGTGGTCACAGGAGTGTGGTGGTGGTGGTGGTGGTCACAGGAGTGTGGTGGTGGTGGTTAGTGGAGTGTGGTGGTGGTGGTGGTCACAGGAGTGTGGTGGTGGTGGTGGTGGTGGTGGTCACAGGAGTGTGGTGGTGGTGGTCACAGGAGTGTGGTGGTGGTTACAGGAGTGTGGTGGTGGTGGTGGTGGTGGTGGTGGTGGTGGTGGTCACAGGATTGTGGTGGTGGTGGTGGTCACAGGAGTGTGGTGGTGGTGGTGGTGACAGGAGTGTGGTGGTGGTGGCGGTCACAGGAGTGTGGTGGTAGTGGTCGTGGTGGTGGTGGTCACAGGTGTGTGGTGGTGGTGGTGGTCACAGGAGTGTGGTGGTGGTGATGGTCACAGGAGTGTGGTGGTGTTGGTCACAGGAGTGTGGTGGTTGTGGTGGTCACAGGAGTGTGGTGGTTGTGGTGGTGGTGGTGGTCACAGGAGTGTGGTGGTTGTGGTGGTGGTGGTGGTGGTCACAGGAGTGTAGTGGTTGTTGTCACAGGAGGGTGGTGGTGGTGGTCACAGGAGTGTGGTGGTAGTGGTGGTGGTGGTGGTGGTCACAGGAGTGTGGTGGTGGTCACAGGAGTGTGGTAGTGGTGGTGGTGGTCACAGGAGTGTGGTGGTGGTGTGGTCACAGGAGTGTGGTGGTAGTGGTGGTGGTGGTGGTCAGAGGAGTGTGGTAGTGGTGGTGGTGATGGTGGTCACAGGAGTGTGGTAGTGGTGGTGGTGGTCACAGGAGTGTGGTAGTGGTGGTGGTGGTGGTGGTGGTGGTCACAGGAGTGTGGTGGTGGTGGTGGTGGTCACAGGAGTGTGGTGGTTGTGGTGGTGGTGGTGATGGTGGTCACAGGAGTGTGGTGGTTGTGGTGGTGGTGGTGGTGGTGGTGGTCACAGGAGTGTTCTAGTGGTGGTGGTGGTCACAGGAGTGTGGTAGTGGTGGTGGTGGTGGTGGTCACAGGAGTGTGGTGGTGGTGGTGGTGGTCACAGGAGTGTGGTGGTTGTGGTGGTGGTGGTGATGGTGGTCACAGGAGTGTGGTGGTTGTGGTGGTGGTGGTGGTGGTGGTGGTCACAGGAGTGTAGTGGTGGTTGTCACAGGAGGGTGGTGGTGGTGGTCACAAGAGTGTGGTGGTAGTGGTCGTGGTGGTGGTGGTGGTGGTGGTCACAGGAGTGTGGTGGTAGTGGTCATGGTGGTCGTGGTGGTGGTGGTCACAGGAGTGTGGTCGTCGTGGTGGTGGTGGTGGTCACAGGAGTGTGGTAGTGGTGGTGGTGGTCACAGGAGTGGTGGTGGTGGTGGTCACAGGAGTGTGGTGGTAGTGGTGGTGGTGGTGGTGGTCACAGGAGTGTGGTAGTGGTGGTGGTCACAGGAGTGTGGTAGTGGTGGTGGTGGTGGTGGTGGTGTTGGTGGTCACAGGAGTGTGGTGGTGGTGGTGGTGGTTACAGGAATGTGGTGGTGGTGGTGGTGGTCACAGGAGTGTGGTGGTTGTGGTGGTGGTGGTGATGGTAGTCACAGGAGTGTGGTGGTTGTGGTGGTGGTGGTGGTCAGAGGAGTGTGGTGGTGGTGGTGGTCACAGGAGTGTGGTGGTGGTGGTCACAGGAGTGTGGTGGTGGTGGTCACAGGAGTGTGGTGGTTGTGGTTGTGGTCACAGGAGTGTGGTGGTGGTGGTGGTGGTTACAGGAGTGTGGTGGTGGTGGTCAGAGGAGTGTGGTGGTGGTGGTGGTCACAGGAGTGTGGTGGTGGCCACAGGAGTGTAGTGGTAGTGGTCGTGGTGGTGGTGGTGGTGCTGGTCACAGGAGTGTGGTGGTGGTGGTTGTCACTGGAGTGTGGTGGTGGTGGTGGTGGTGGTCACAGGAGTGTGGTGGTGGTGGTGGTTACAGGAGTGTGGTGGTGGTGGTGGTTACAGGAGTGTGGTGGTTGTGGTGGTGGTGGTGGTGGTCACAGGAGTGTGGTGGTTGTGGTGGTGGTGGTGATGGTGGTCACAGGAGTGTGGTGGTGGTGGTGGTCACAGGAGTGTGGTGGTCGTGGTGGTCACAGGAGTGTGGTAGTGGTGGTGGTGGTCTCAGGAGTGTGGTAGTGGTGGTGGTGGTCACAGGAGTGTGGTAGTGGTGGTGGTGGTCACAGGAGTGTGGTGGTGGTGGTGGTTGTCACAGGAGTGTGGTGGTGATGGTGGTGGTCACAGGAGTGTGGTAGTGGTGGTGGTGGTCACAGGAGTGTGGTTGTGGTGGTGGTGGTGGTTGTCACAGGAGTGTGGTAGTGGTGGTGGTGGTTGTCGTGGTTGTGGTGGTAGTGGTGGTGGTCACAGGAGTGTGGTAGTGGTGGTGGTGGTCACAGGAGTGTGGTGGTGGTGGTGGTGGTGGTCACAGGAGTGTGGTGGTCGTGGTGGTGGTGGTGATGGTCACAGGAGTGTGGTAGTGGTGGTGGTGGTCACAGGAATGTGGTGATGGTGGTGGTGGTGGTGGTGGTCACAGGAGTGTGGTGGTGGTGGTGGTCATAGGAGTGTTCTAGTGGTGGTGGTGGTGGTGGTGGTGGTCACAGGAGTGTGGTGGTCGTGGTGGTGGTGGTGGTCACAGGAGTGTGGTGGTAGTGGTCGTGGTGGTGGTGGTGGTCACAGGAGTGTGGTGGTGGAAGTGGTGGTTGTGGTCACAAGAGTGTGGTGGTGGTGGTGGTGGTGGTGGTGGTCACAGGAGTGTGGTAGTGGTGGTGGTCATAGGAGTGTTCTAGTGGTGGTGGTGGTGGTGGTGGTGGTGGTAACAGGAGTGTGGTGGTGGTGGTGGTGGTGGTCACAGGAGTGTGGTAGTGGTGGTGGTGGTCACAGGAGTGTGGTGGTGGTGGTGGTGGTGGTGGTCACAGGAGTGTCGTGGTGGTGGTGGTGGTCACAGGAGTGTGGTGGTTGTGGTCACAGGAGTGTGGTGGTGGTGGTGGTGGTCACAGGAGTGTGGTGGTTGTGGTGGTGATGGTGGTCACAGGAGTGTGGTGGTTGTGGTGGTGGTGGTGGTCACAGGAGTGTGGTGGTGGTGGTGGTCACAGGAGTGTGGTGGTGGTGGTCACAGGTGTGTGGTGGTGGTGGTCACAGGAGTGTGGTGGTGGTGGTGGTCACAGGAGTGTGGTGGTGGTGGTGGTGGTGGTGGTTACAGGAGTGTGGTGGTGGTGGTCAGAGAAGTGTGGTGGTGGTGGTGGTCAGAGGAGTGTGGTGGTGGTGGTGGCCACAGGAGTGTAGTGGTTGTGGTGGTGGTGGTGGTCACAGGAGTGTGGTTGTGGTGGTGGTCACTGGAGTTTGGTGGTGGTCACAGGTGTGTGGTGGTGGTGGTGGTGGTCACAGGAGTGTGGTGGTGGTGGTCACAGGAGTGTGGTGGTGGTGGTGGTTACAGGAGTGTGGTGTTTGTGGTGGTGGTTGTGGTGGTCACAGGAGTGTGGTGGTTGTGGTGGTGGTGGTGGTGGTGGTGGTGGTGGTCACAGGAGTGTGGTGGTGGTGGTGGTGGTCACAGGAGTGGTGGTGGTGGTGGTCACAGGAGTGTGGTGGTCGTGGTGGTGGTGGTGGTGGTCACAGGAGTGTGGTGGTGGTGGTCACAGGAGTGTGGTGGTGGTGGTGGTCACAGGAGTGTGGTGGTAGTGGTGGTGGTGGTGGTGGTCACAGGAGTGGTGGTGGTGGTGGTGGTCACAGGAGTGTGGTGGTGGTGGTGGTGGTCACAGGAGTGTGGTAGTGGTGGTGGTGGTCACAGGAGTGTGGTGGTGGTGGTGGTGGTGGTGGTCACAGGAGTGTGGTGGTAGTGGTGGTGGTGGTGGTGGTCACAGGAGTGTGGTGGTAGTGGTGGTGGTGGTCACAGGAGTGTGGTGGTGGTGGTGGTGGTGGTGGTCACAGGAGTGTGGTGGTAGTGGTGGTGGTGGTGGTGGTGGTGGTCACAGGAGTGTGGTGGTAGTGGTGGTGGTGGTGGTCACAGGAGTGTGGTGGTGGTGGTGGTGGTGGTCACAGGAGTGTGGTGGTGGTGGTCACAGGAGTGGTGGGTGGTGGTGGTGGTGGTCACAGGAGTGTGGTGGTGGTGGTGGTGGTCACAGGAGGTGGTGGTGGTGGTGGTGTGGTGGTGGTGGTCACAGGAGTGTGGTGGTGGTGGTCACAGGAGTGTGGTGGTGGTGGTGGTCACAGGAGTGTGTGGTGGTGGTGGTCACAGGAGTGTGGTGGTGGTGGTCACAGGAGTGTGGTGGTGGTGGTCACAGGAGTGTGGTGGTGGTGGTGGTCACAGGAGTGTGGTGGTGGTGGTCACAGGAGTGTGGTGGTGGTGGTGGTGGTCACAGGAGTGTGGTGGTGGTGGTGGTCACAGGAGTGTGGTGGTGGTGGTGGTCACAGGAGTGTGGTGGTGGTGGTGGTGGTGGTCACAGGAGTGTGGTGGTGGTGGTGGTCACAGGAGTGTGGTGGTGGTGGTGGTCAGGAGTGTGGTGGTGGTGGTGGTCACAGGAGTGTGGTGGTGGTGGTGGTCACAGGAGTGTGGTGGTGGTGGTGGTCACAGGAGTGTGGTGGTGTGGTGGTGGTGGTGGTCACAGGAGTGTGGTGGTTGTGGTGGTGGTGGTGGTCACAGGAGTGTGGTGGTGGTGGTGGTCACAGGAGTGTGGTGGTGGTGGTCACAGGAGTGTGGTGGTGGTGGTCACAGGAGTGTGGTGGTGGTGGTTGTGGTCACAGGAGTGTGGTGGTGGTGGTGGTGGTTACAGGAGTGTGGTGGTGGTGGTCAGAGGAGTGTGGTGGTGGTGGTGGTCACAGGAGTGTGGTGGTGGCCACAGGAGTGTGGTGGTAGTGGTCGTGGTGGTGGTGGTGGTGGTCACAGGAGTGTGGTGGTGGTGGTTGTCACTGGAGTGTGGTGGTGGTGGTGGTGGTGGTCACAGGAGTGTGGTGGTGGTGGTCACAGGAGTGTGGTGGTGGTGGTGGTTACAGGAGTGTGGTGGTTGTGGTGGTGGTGGTGGTGGTCACAGGAGTGTGGTGGTTGTGGTGGTGGTGGTGATGGTGGTCACAGGAGTGTGGTGGTGGTGGTGGTCACAGGAGTGTGGTGGTCGTGGTGGTCACAGGAGTGTGGTAGTGGTGGTGGTGGTCTCAGGAGTGTGGTAGTGGTGGTGGTGGTCACAGGAGTGTGGTAGTGGTGGTGGTGGTCACAGGAGTGTGGTGGTGGTGGTGGTTGTCACAGGAGTGTGGTGGTGATGGTGGTGGTCACAGGAGTGTGGTAGTGGTGGTGGTGGTCACAGGAGTGTGGTTGTGGTGGTGGTGGTGGTTGTCACAGGAGTGTGGTAGTGGTGGTGGTGGTTGTCGTGGTTGTGGTGGTGTGGTGGTGGTCACAGGAGTGTGGTAGTGGTGGTGGTGGTCACAGGAGTGTGGTGGTGGTGGTGGTGGTGGTCACAGGAGTGTGGTGGTCGTGGTGGTGGTGGTGATGGTCACAGGAGTGTGGTAGTGGTGGTGGTGGTCACAGGAATGTGGTGATGGTGGTGGTGGTGGTGGTGGTCACAGGAGTGTGGTGGTGGTGGTGGTCACAGGAGTGTGTGGTGGTGGTGGTGGTGGTGGTGGTCACAGGAGTGTGGTGGTGGTGGTGGTGGTCACAGGAGTGTGGTGGTAGTGGTCGTGGTGGTGGTGGTGGTCACAGGAGTGTGGTGGTGGTAGTGGTGGTTGTGGTCACAAGAGTGTGGTGGTGGTGGTGGTGGTGGTGGTGGTCACAGGAGTGTGGTAGTGGTGGTGGTCATAGGAGTGTTGTGGTGGTGTGGTGGTGGTGGTGGTGGTGGTAACAGGAGTGTGGTGGTGGTGGTGGTGGTGGTGGTCACAGGAGTGTGGTAGTGGTGGTGGTGGTCACAGGAGTGTGGTGGTGGTGGTGGTGGTGGTGGTCACAGGAGTGTCGTGGTGGTGGTGGTGGTCACAGGAGTGTGGTGGTTGTGGTCACAGGAGTGTGGTGGTGGTGGTGGTGGTCACAGGAGTGTGGTGGTTGTGGTGGTGATGGTGGTCACAGGAGTGTGGTGGTTGTGGTGGTGGTGGTGGTCACAGGAGTGTGGTGGTGGTGGTGGTCACAGGAGTGTGGTGGTGGTGGTCACAGGTGTGTGGTGGTGGTGGTCACAGGAGTGTGGTGGTGGTGGTGGTCACAGGAGTGTGGTGGTGGTGGTGGTGGTGGTGGTTACAGGAGTGTGGTGGTGGTGGTCAGAGAAGTGTGGTGGTGGTGGTGGTCACAGGAGTGTGGTGGTGGTGGTGGCCACAGGAGTGTAGTGGTTGTGGTGGTGGTGGTGGTCACAGGAGTGTGGTTGTGGTGGTGGTCACTGGAGTTTGGTGGTGGTCACAGGTGTGTGGTGGTGGTGGTGGTGGTCACAGGAGTGTGGTGGTGGTGGTCACAGGAGTGTGGTGGTGGTGGTGGTCACAGGAGTGTGGTGGTGGTGGTGGTGTGGTGGTCACAGGAGTGTGGTGGTGGTGGTGGTGGTGGTGGTGGTGGTCACAGGAGTGTGGTGGTCGTGGTGGTGGTGGTGGTGGTGGTCACAGGAGTGTGGTGGTGGTGGTCACAGGAGTGTGGTGGTGGTGGTCACAGGAGTGTGGTGTGGTGGTGGTGGTGGTCGTGGTGGTGGTGGTGGTGGTCACAGGAGTGTGGTAGTGGTGGTGGTGGTCACAGGAGTGTGGTAGTGGTGGTGGTCACAGGAGTGTGGTGGTGGTGGTGGTGGTGGTCACAGGAGTGTGGTGGTGGTGGTGGTGGTGGTGGTCACAGGAGTGTGGTGGTAGTGGTGGTGGTGGTCACAGGAATGTGGTGATGGTGGTGGTGGTGGTGGTGGTCACAGGAGTGTGGTGGTAGTGGTGGTGGTGGTGGTCACAGGAGTGTGGTGGTGGTGGTGGTGGTGGTCACAGGAGTGTGGTGGTAGTGGTGGTGGTGGTGGTGGTGGTCACAGGAGTGTGGTTGTGGTGGTGGTGGTTGTGGTCACAAGAGTGTGGTGGTGGTGGTGGTCATAGGAGTGTGGTGGTGGTGGTGGTGGTGGTCACAGGAGTGTGGTGGTGGTGGTGGTGGTGGTGGTGGTCACAGGAGTGTGGTGGTGGTGGTCACAGGAGTGTGGTGGTGGTGGTGGTGGTCACAGGGGTGTGGTGGTGGTGGTGGTGGTGGTGGTCATAGGAGTGTGGTGGTGGTGGTGGTCACAGGAGTGTGGTGGTGGTGGTCACAGGAGTGTGGTGGTGGTGGTGGTCACAGGAGTGTGGTGGTGGTGGTGGTCACAGGAGTGTGGTGGTGGTGGTCACAGGAGTGTGGTGGTGGTGGTGGTCACAGGAGTGTGGTGGTGGTGGTCACAGGAGTGTGGTGGTGGTGGTGGTCACAGGAGTGTGGTGGTGGTGGTCACAGGAGTGTGGTGGTGGTGGTGGTCACAGGAGTGTGGTGGTTGTGGTGGTGGTGGTGGTGGTGGTCACAGGAGTGTGGTGGTTGTGGTGGTGGTGGTGGTCACAGGAGTGTGGTGGTGGTGGTCACAGGAGTGTGGTGGTGGTGGTCACAGGAGTGTGGTGGTAGTGGTGGTGGTGGTGGTGGTGGTCACAGGAGTGTGGTGGTGGTGGTGGTCACAGGAGTGTGGTGTGGTGGTGGTGGTCACAGGAGTGTGGTGGTGGTGGTGGTCACAGGAGTGTGGTGGTGGTGGTCACAGGAGTGTGGTGGTGGTGGTGGTGGTCACAGGAGTGTGGTGGTGGTGGTGGTGGTCACAGGAGTGTGGTGGTGGTGGTCACAGGAGTGTGGTGGTGGTGGTGGTCACAGGAGTGTGGTGGTGGTGGTGGTCACAGGAGTGTGGTGGTGTGGTGGTGGTGGTGGTCACAGGAGTGTGGTGGTGGTGGTCACAGGAGTGTGGTGGTGGTGGTGGTGGTCACAGGAGTGTGGTGGTGGTGGTCACAGGAGTGTGGTGGTGGTGGTGGTCACAGGAGTGTGGTGGTGGTGGTGGTGGTGGTCACAGGAGTGTGGTGGTGTGTGGTGGTGGTGGTGGTGGTCACAGGAGTGTGGTGGTGGTGGTGGGTGGTGGTGGTGGTCACAGGAGTGTGGGTGGTGGTGGTGGTGGTCACAGGAGTGTGGTGGTGGTGGTGGTCACAGGAGTGTGGTGGTGGTGGTGGTCACAGGAGTGTGGTGGTGTGGTGGTGGTGGTGGTGGTGGTCACAGGAGTGTGGTGGTCGTGGTGGTGGTCACAGGAGTGTGGTGGTGGTGGTGGTGGTCACAGGAGTGTGGTGGTGGTGGTGGTGGTGGTGGTGGTGGTCACAGGAGTGTGGTGGTGGTGGTGGTGGTCACAGGAGTGTGGTGGTGGTGGTGGTGGTGGTGGTGGTCACAGGAGTGTGGTGGTGGTGGTGGTGGTCACAGGAGTGTGGTGGTGGTGGTGGTGGTCACAGGAGTGTGGTGGTGGTGGTGGTGGTGGTGGTGGTGGTCACAGGAGTGTGGTGGTGGTGGTGGTGGTCACAGGAGTGGTGGTGGTGGTGGTGGTGGTCACAGGAGTGTGGTGGTGGTGGTGGTGGTCACAGGAGTGTGGTGGTGGTGGTGGTCACAGGAGTGTGGTGGTGGTGGTGGTGGTCACAGGAGTGTGGTGGTGTGGTGGTGGTCACAGGAGTGGTGGTGGTGGTGGTCACAGGAGTGTGGTGGTGGTGGTGGTCACAGGAGTGTGGTGGTGGTGGTGGTGGTGGTCACAGGAGTGTGGTGGTGGTGGTGGTGGTGGTGGTCACAGGAGTGTGGTGGTGGTGGTGGTGGTGGTCACAGGAGTGTGGTGGTGGTGGTCACAGGAGTGTGGTGGTGGTGGTGGTCACAGGAGTGTGGTGGTGGTGGTGGTCACAGGAGTGTGGTGGTGGTGGTGGTGGTCACAGGAGTGTGGTGTGGTGGTGGTGTGGTGGTGGTGGTGGTCACAGGAGTGTGGTGGTGGTGGTGGTGGTGGTGGTGGTCACAGGAGTGTGGTGGTGGTGGTGGTGGTGGTCACAGGAGTGTGGTGGTGGTGGTGGTGGTCACAGGAGTGTGGTGGTGGTGGTGGTCACAGGAGTGTGGTGGTGGTGGTGGTCACAGGAGTGTGGTGGTGGTGGTGGTCACAGGAGTGTGGTGGTGTGTGGTGGTGGTGGTGGTGGTCACAGGAGTGTGGTGGTGGTGGTGGTGGTGGTCACAGGAGTGTGGTGTGGTGGTGGTGGTCACAGGAGTGTGGTGGTGTGGTGGTGGTGGTGGTGGTCACAGGAGTGTGGTGGTGGTGGTGGTGGTCACAGGAGTGTGGTGGTGGTGGTGGTGGTGGGTGGTGGTGGTGGTGGTCACAGGAGTGTGGTGGTGTGGTGGTCACAGGAGTGTGGTGGTGGTGGTGGTCACAGGAGTGTGGTGTGGTGGTGGTGGTGGTCACAGGAGTGTGGTGGTGGTGGTGGTGGTGGTGGGTGGTGGTGGTGGTGGTCACAGGAGTGTGGTGTGGTGGTGGTGGTCACAGGAGTGTGGTGGGTGGTGGTGGTGGTGGTGGTGGTCACAGGAGTGTGGTGGTGGTGGTGGTGGTGGTGGTCACAGGAGTGTGGTAGTGGTGGTGGTGGTCACAGGAGTGTGGTGGTGGTGGTGGTGGTGGTGGTGGTGGTGGTGGTCACAGGAGTGTGGTGGTGGTGGTCACAGGAGTGTGGTGGTGGTGGTGATGGTGGTCACAGGAGTGTGGTGGTTGTGGTGGTGGTGGTGGTCACAGGAGTGTGGTGGTGGTGGTGGTCACAGGAGTGTGGTGGTGGTGGTGGTGGTCAC
Source organism: Homarus gammarus (assembly GCA_958450375.1). Lineage (NCBI taxonomy): Eukaryota > Metazoa > Arthropoda > Malacostraca > Decapoda > Nephropidae > Homarus > Homarus gammarus. Next base: position 48,570 of record CAUDMG010000373.1, on the reverse strand, counting down.
AGGAGTGTGGTGGTGGTGGTAGGAGTGTGGTGGTGGTGGTGGTCACAGGAGTGTGGTGGTGGTGGTGGTGGTGGTGGTCACAGGAGTGTGGTGGTGGTGGTCACAGGAGTGTGGTGGTGGTGGTGGTCACAGGAGTGTGGTGGTGGTGGTGGTGGTGGGTGGTGGTGGTGGTGGTCACAGGATTGTGGTGGTGGTGGTGGTCACAGGAGTGTGGTGGTGGTGGTGGTGCACAGGAGTGTGGTGGTGGTGGCGGTCACAGGAGTGTGGTGGTAGTGGTCGTGGTGGTGGTGGTCACAGGAGTGTGGTGGTGGTGGTGGTCACAGGAGTGTGGTGGTGGTGATGGTCACAGGAGTGTGGTGGTGTTGGTCACAGGAGTGTGGTGGTTGTGGTGGTCACAGGAGTGTGGTGGTTGTGGTGGTGGTGGTGGTCACAGGAGTGTGGTGGTTGTGGTGGTGGTGGTGGTGGTCACAGGAGTGTAGTGGTTGTTGTCACAGGAGGGTGGTGGTGGTGGTCACAGGAGTGTGGTGGTAGTGGTGGTGGTGGTGGTGGTCACAGGAGTGTGGTGGTGGTCACAGGAGTGTGGTAGTGGTGGTGGTGGTCACAGGAGTGTGGTGGTGGTGTGGTCACAGGAGTGTGGTGGTGGTGGTGGTCAGAGGAGTGTGGTAGTGGTGGTGGTGATGGTGGTCACAGGAGTGTGGTAGTGGTGGTGGTGGTCACAGGAGTGTGGTAGTGGTGGTGGTGGTGGTGGTGGTGGTGGTGGTCACAAGAGTGTGGTAGTGGTGGTTGTATGTATATTATGTATGTATATTATGTATGTGCTCCATTTATGTATTATTTATTCAGCCTAGCTAGCAGCGTGTGGCAATGTTATTACCATATCCCACATGCTTAATTAATGTGCCTGGCGACGTATGGAAGCTGCTAATGTATCACTTGCCATACGTCGCCTATAGCAGTTGATCAAGGAGTCTAGCCGGGGAGAGTGCTGCTCCCCTTTGTGTACATACTCTTATCCAGTAAACCGAACCTACAAAACTATACAGGTGTTTGTGTTCTCTCCTGTATATAGAACTTATTATTCAGAACCTAACATGGCGCAGTGCGTAGTCTTACTGGATAATTACGAGTGATAGTGCAAAGTTTGTGGAAAGCCGGCTTGGGTCAAGCCTTGGGTCAACTCCCGCGCGTCATCCCTGCTCGAAGAATTTCGCAACTTTGAGCAGTGTCAGTGACAGTGATTTTCTGTGAAGTGTTTAGCGCATTGTGTGTTTCGTGCCATTCATGTGTGACCTTGTTCTAAAGGATTCCCAAGGTATACGGCACGTTCTGGGCATTTGTAAGGAGTAGAGTTCAGTGCACCCGTCTCTGACCGCGTTCTGAGGGTAACTGGACTGACTGGGAGTCGCCGCGCTTCTCCCTTTCCCCCCCTCACAGCGCGCCTCCACCCCCCCCTCACAGCTGGGGCGAGACGCTTCGCCCGCCCGGGACACACACACTCACGCACATACATGTACTAACACTCGCTGACCGCGCGGCTTTTTTATATATATTTTATATATATAACCTACTTACCTGTGTATTTAATTAATTTTTTGTCTGAAATCTTGTTGATACGACGGGCTGACCGGTCAACACTGATTTAAGACACAGTACACAGATGAAGTAGTTATGTCTCATGCCTTACGTAGCCGTGGACCCAGCGTCTGGATGAGTCAGGCGGGTGATAGCCCCGCAGAGATGGATGACCAGGCCGGCCACGACGCTCCAGCCCCCACATCGCGCAGTCCCTCACCTCAATATTCAGCGTTGTCTCCAGAGATAATTGCTTTACTGAAGTTTATGAGAGATGAGAAACGCGAGGATGAAGCCCACAGACGTTTGGCGGATGAGCACAGAAGGCAAGCAGAGGCAGAACGAGACAACCAACGGAGATTGGAAGACAGTGAACGGTTTGAAGCCTTGATATCTCGCCTCACTGTTAACCAAGCCCCTGGCTCTAACACTGCCTCGGTACTGACTGGTTCAGATACCTCATCCATGCTTCCTTCACACCCCCCAGCCCTACCTAAAGCAGCAGCTCAAACACCGCCCATCTTGAAGCCTGATGTGAATTTCCAGACTTTTCGTGAATGGCGGCGACGGTGGACTGATTACTCTACAATGGTGGATCTCCAGAGTTTGTCACAGCCTAAACAACTCATCCAGCTGCGCATGTGCCTGTCCTTGGAAATTCAGCGTGTCTTGGAACATACGTTGCAGGTACCCCCAACCTCTTCGCTGTCTGTAGAGGAGGTACTGGACGTTCTACAACGGCACATCAAAGGACAGCAGAATGAAGCTCTGCGCAGGAGGGAATTGTTTAGCTGCAGACAGTTGGAGGGTGAGTCTTTTGATGCCTTTTACGTGCGTCTTAAGAGAGCCTCGGAAGAGGTAGATATATGTCCAGGCCACCACCAGCAGTGCGAGGAGACCCAGTTGAGGCAGGTGATCCTGATGGGTGTTAAGGACGAGGAACTTGTCCAACGCCTCACCTCCCTCGACTCTTCCTCTTCTCTTAAGGATGTGTTGACGATATGTCGCTCCTATGAGGCTGCCAGGTGTGCCACCTCTGCCATCCGTGCTCCCCCTACAGCTGTACGCGCTGTGTCCCGGTACAAGAAGGACAAGAAGTCTGTTCCTACGCCTTCGCCCACCACGTCCACGCCCGGTTTATTTTGCAACAACTGTGGTAAGCAGCACGGAACACAGGTGTGTCCAGCTGCTCAGTCTACCTGCAACAGTTGTGACCGTAAGGGCCACTGGTCACTCACAGTACGGTGCCCAGCCAAACGCGTCCAGTGCAATGTGTGTGGTCGTCTGGGCCACTATGACAAGTGTTGCCCTTCCAACATACCCAAGGGACCGCGTCGGCGGAAGCTTCAGCCCCCTTCCACCAGAGAGGGCCGCCCACAGTCTTCCAATCAGAGGTACGACGACTCTTGACAACGCTCGAGCCACATTAGGAATGTGTGCTCCCCCCAGCGTCCCAGGACCAAAGTCCCCCAGTACATCAGTGTCATTGTGACCTACGGCGGTGTGTCATCCCGTCTTCAGATGTTGCCCGACACCGGCGCTGATGCTACAGTCATCGGTCCCCAGCATTTGCAATGCTTGGGGCTCTCTCCAAGTGATCTAGGACCGCCCCCCAAGGATCTCCGCTTTATGGCAGATGGTTCACAGATGACCCCGGCCCTAGGTTCACTCTATGCACACGTCACCTTTGGCAACAGGTCGTGTCAAGCCTGGATTGATGTGCATAATGGCGTCCCGACTCCTTTGCTGTCCTACAGACATTGCCAAGAGTTGGCCATCATCTCCCAGGACTTCCCAACACCGATTCTCGAGGTAAAACACGCCAACAGGGTGCACGAAGGGAGCAGCAACTACCCTGCTGCCGCCCTACCCCTACCTCTGGCCAGTGACACCTCTCCTTCGGTAGTTGTCCCTGCTGCTTCAAGTCTCCACGCCTTGGCTCGCCTCCACGACAGTCACTGTGGAGCCGAGGCCACCAAACGGCGTGCAAGACAGACTGTGTTCCGGCCTGGCATCGACCCCGACATCTCCAATGCTGTCCAGGTGTGTAAGCCCCGCCACGTATTACAACCCAGCCAGCAGCAGGAACCCTTTATGAGTGACGACAACCCCACCCGCCCCTTTGAGTCTGTGTCGGCCGACTTTTTCTGTGTGTCAGGAAAGTCCTTCCTCGTTATCGTCGACCGTCTCTCTGGTTGGCCGGTTGTCATCAAGTGCGGTAATGACACGACGTCTGCCGCCACCATCAGCAAGTTCCGCCACTACTTCCGTGACGTGGGCGTTCCTGTACGCCTGCGAACCGACGGAGGGCCTCAGTTCACAAGCCGGGACTTTGCTGCGTTCCTTGACCGATGGGGAGTCCGGCATGTGTTGTCATCGCCCCATTACCCGCAGTCCAACGGCCACGCTGAGGCTGCTGTCAAATCCCTGAAGCACCTCATCCTTAAGGTGGCCCCTTCTGGGAACATTGACTGCGAGGCCTTCGACAGGGGTCTTCTTGAACTCCGCAACACACCTAACTACACCGGACGCTCCCCTGCCCAGGTTTTGTATGGACGCCCCCTTCGTTCTTGTGTCCCTGCTCACCCTCAATCCTTCTCCAAGGAGTGGCAGGCCAAGACAGAGGATTGTGATCGCCGAGCCGCCGAACGTGTTCAGGACGTCGTCGCCCGCTACAACGACCACGCCCGTTCTCTCCCCAGGTTGAGTGTCGGCACCCAAGTCCGTGTTCAGGACCCGACCTCCCTACGTTGGGACAAAGTAGGCGTAGTTATGGGTCTCGGCAGGTCACGGGACTACCAGGTGCGGTTACCCAGTGGTCGTGTGTGGTGGAGGAACCGCCGTTTTCTCCGACCCGTAACAATGCCTTCTGCTGGCCCCGCCACCAGTGTTGAGTCCCATACCCTTCCCAGTGATGAAGTCCCTCGACGCTCAGAACGGATCCAAAAGAAAAGGTCCGCTCAAGACTTTGCTATGAGCGTATAGGGGGGAGGGAGGTGTATGTATATTATGTATGCTGGATTATATATCATGTATGTATATTATGTATGTGCTCCATTTATGTATTATTTATTCAGCCTAGCTAGCAGCGTGTGGCAATGTTATTACCATATCCCACATGCTTAATTAATGTGCCTGGCGACGTATGGAAGCTGCTAATGTATCACTTGCCATACGTCGCCTATAGCAGTTGATCAAGGAGTCTAGCCGGGGAGAGTGCTGCTCCCCTTTGTGTACATACTCTTATCCAGTAAACCGAACCTACAAAACTATACAGGTGTTTGTGTTCTCTCCTGTATATAGAACTTATTATTCAGAACCTAGCAGTGGTGGTGGTCACAGGAGTGTGGTGGTGGTGGTGGCACAGGAGTGTGGTTGTCGTGGTGGTGGTGGTGGTCACAGGAGTGTGGTAGTGGTGGTGGTGGTCACAGGAATGTGGTGGTGGTGGTGGTGGTCACAGGAGTGTGGTGGTGGTGGTGGTCACAGGAGTGTGGTGGTAGTGGTCGTGGTGGATGTGGTCACAGGAGTGTGGTGGTGGTAGTGGTGGTCACAGGAGTGTGGTGGTGGTGGTGGTCACAGGAGTGTGGTGGTGGTGGACACAGGAGTGTGGTGGTGGTGGTCACAGGAGTGTGGTGGTGGTGGTGCTGGTCACAGGAGTGTGGTGGTGGTGGTGGTGGTCACAGGAGTGTGGTGGTAGTGGTCGTGGTGGTGGTGGTGGTCACAGGAGTGTGGTGGTGGTGGTGGTGGTGGTGGTGGTGGTGGTCACAGGAGTGTGGTGGTGGTGGTCACAGGAGTGTGGTGGTGGTGGTCACAGGAGTGTGGTGGGTGGTGGTGGTTGTGGTCACAGGAGTGTGGTGGTGGTGGTCACAGGAGTGTGGTGGTGGTGGTGGTGGTGGTCACAGGAGTGTTGTGGTGGTGGTCACAGGAGTGAAGTGGTGGTTGTGGTCACAGGAGTGTGGTGGTCACAGGAGTGTGGTGGTGGTGGTGGTCACAGGAGTGTGGTGGTAGTGGTGGTGGTGGTCAGAGGAGTGTGGTAGTGGTGGTGGTCACAGGAGTGTGGTAGTGGTGGTGGTGATTGTGGTCACAGGAGTGTGGTAGTGGTGGTGGTGGTCACAGGAGTGTGGTAGTGGTGGTCGTGGTGGTGGTGGTGGTGGTGGTGGTCACAAGAGTGTGGTAGTGGTGGTGGTGGTCACAGGAGTGTGGTGGTGGTGGTCACAGGAGTGTGGTGGTGGTGGTCACAGAAGTGTGGTGGTGGTCACAGGAGTGTGGTGGTTGTGGTGGTGGTGGTGGTGGTGGTGGTCACAGGAGTGTGGTGGTGGTGGTGGTCACAGGAGTGTGGTGGTGGTGGTGGTGGTGGTCACAGGAGTGTAGTGGTAGTGGACGTGGTGGTGGTGGTGGTGGTCACAGGAGTGTGGTGGTGGTGGTGGTCACTGGAGTGTGGTGGTGGTGGTGGTCACAGGAGTGTGGTGGTGGTGGACACAGGAGTGTGGTGGTGGTGGTGGTGGTTACAGGAGTGTGGTGGTTGTGGTGGTGGTGGTGGTGGTGGTCACAGAAGTGTGGTGGTTGTGGTGGTGGTCACAGGAGTGTGGTGGTGGTGGTGGTCACAGGAGTGTGGTGGTGGTGGTGGTAACAGGAGTGTGGTGGTGGTGGCGGTCACAGGAGTGTGGTGGTCACAGGTGTGTGGTGGTGGTGGTGGTGGTGGTCACAGGAGTGTGGTGGTGGTGATGGTCACAGGAGTGTGGTGGTGGTGGTCACAGGAGTGTGGTGGTGGTGCTGATCACAGGAGTGTGGTGGTGGTGATGGTCACAGGAGTGTGGTGGTCACAGGAGTGTGGTGGTGGTGGTGGTCACAGGAGTGTTGTGGTGGTGGTCACAGGAGTGAAGTGGTGGTTGTGGTCACAGGAGTGTGGTGGTCACAGGAGTGTGGTGGTGGTGGTGGTCACAGGAGTGTGGTGGTAGTGGTGGTGGTGGTCAGAGGAGTGTGGTAGTGGTGGTGGTCATAGGGGTGTGGTAGTGGTGGTGGTGATTGTGGTCACAGGAGTGTGGTAGTGGTGGTGGTGGTCACAGGAGTGTGGTAGTGGTGGTGGTCGTGGTGGTGGTGGTGGTGGTGGTGGTCACAAGAGTGTGGTAGTGGTGGTGGTGGTCACAGGAGTGTGGTGGTGGTGGTGGTGGTCACAGGAGTGTGGTGGTGGTGGTGGAGGTCACAGGAGTGTGGTGGTGGTGGTCACAGGAGTGTGGTGGTGGTGGTCACAGAAGTGTGGTGGTGGTCACAGTGGTGGTGTGGTGGTGGTGGTGGTGGTGGTGGTCACAGGAGTGTGGTGGTGGTGGTGGTCACAGGAGTGTGGTGGTGGTGGTGGTGGTCACAGGAGTGTAGTGGTAGTGGTCGTGGTGGTGGTGGTGGTGGTGGTCACAGGAGTGTGGTGGTGGTGGTGGTCACAGGAGTGTGGTGGTGGTGGTCACAGGAGTGTGGTGGTGGTGGACACAGGAGTGTGGTGGTGGTGGTGGTGGTGGTTACAGGAGTGTGGTGGTTGTGGTGGTCACAGGAGTGTGGTGGTGGTGGTGGTAACAGGAGTGTGGTGGTGGTGGCGGTCACAGGAGTGTGGTGGTGGTGGTGGTGGTGGTCATAGGTGTGTGGTGGTGGTGGTGGTGGTCACAGGAGTGTGGTGGTGGTGATGGTCACAGGAGTGTGGTGGTGGTGGTCACAGGAGTGTGGTGGTGGTGCTGGTCACAGGAGTGTGGTGGTGGTGATGGTCACAGGAGTGTGGTGGTGGTGTTGGTGGTCACAGGAGTGTGGTGGTGGTGGTGGTCACGGGAGTGTGGTGGTGGTGGTGATGGTGATGATCACGGGGTGTGGTGGTGGTGGTGTACACAGGAGTATGGTGGTGGTGGTGGTGGTCACAGGAGTGTGGTGGTGGTGGTGGTAACAGGAGTGTGGTGGTGGTGGCGGTCACAGGAGTGTGGTGGTAGTGGTCGTGGTGGTGGTGGTCATAGGTGTGGTGGTGGTGGTGGTGGTGGTCACAGGAGTGTGGTGGTGGTGGTGGTCACGGGAGTGTGGTGGTGGTGGTCACAGGTGTGTGGTGGTGGTGGTGATGGTGATGATCACGGGGTGTGGTGGTGGTGGTGGTCACAGGAGTGTGGTGGTGGTGGTGGTCACAGGAGTGTGGTGGTGGTGGTGGTAACAGGAGTGTGGTGGTGGTGGCGGTCACAGGAGTGTGGTGGTAGTGGTCGTGGTGGTGGTGGTCATAGGTGTGTGGTGGTGGTGGTGGTGGTGGTCACAGGAGTGTGGTGGTGGTGATGGTCACAGGAGTGTGGTGGTGGTGGTCACAGGAGTGTGGTGGTGGTGGTCACAGGAGTGTGGTGGTGGTGATGGTCACAGGAGTGTGGTGGTGGTGTTGGTGGTCACACGAGTGTGGTGGTGGTGGTGGTCACGGGAGTGTGGTGGTGGTGGTCACAGGTGTGTGGTGGTGGTGGTGATGGTGATGATCACGGGGTGTGGTGGTGGTGGTGTACACAGGAGTATGGTGGTGGTGGTGGTGGTCACAGGAGTGTGGTGGTGGTGGTGGTGGTCACAGGAGTGTGGTGGTGGTCGTGGTGGTCACAGGAGTGTGGTTTAGGTGGTCACAGAAGTGTGGTGGTGGTGGTGGTTATGGTCACAGGTGTGGTGGTGGTCGCAGGAGTGTGTTGGTGGTGTCACGTGCCTGTAGCGCTTGAGAACTCGCATAGCGTGAGGCATATGTTCACGCCTACATTTCATACAAGCTATTAATATATTGTTAATTGTACTTATTATATTATTATTGTTCTTAGTTACTTAGGTTAATTGTATATTTATGTATGTTATTTATATGCATCATTGTCTTACTCTGTTAAGTCAACTCAAGAGTAATATTAATTAATTATATAAAATATCCAGCAAATGTCCTGAATCACGTGATATGAGACGCTCTCCTCCCCGCGTGGGCACGCTTCCGCAGTAGCGAAAAACCGTGGCATAGGGTAGACGTGTCCATTCGTTCTCTAGCCTTGACCCTTGTCTAGTGCTTTATCCAGTCTTCTGCAATGCCCTAGGGGTATCAGGTATTAGTGACACGTTTAGTTAGGCCTAGGAAGGGATCCTGGTGGTAAGGTATCTCCTGTTTGGTAGGGATAATCATTTTGTAGTGATTGTTTTATATATGTATTTCGTATATCTTGTGTAATATAGTAATGTTAAGTAATATTTGTTTGGTCTAACTCCTTACAGTATATTTTCGCCCTTCCGGCATCACTCTTATTTTATTATACAATTACTTATTCCCTTAAATTCATGTTTGCTAATCATTACTCCCTTTAGAACATAAATTGAATTAATTAATTATCTTCCCTTTTGTGATTCACTTATTTCAACTGTTCTCACTTATTCAAGTACATTTAGTTGAGTAGGTTTTTGGTGAGGATAAATATTACCGTGTTCCCTATTTGTACCTTTATTTGTTAATAACTTGGGGTAGGATTCACTCCCCAAGTATAAAGGGTAGTGGGATCGCGACAGTGGTGGTGGTGGTGATGGTCACAGGTGTGGTGGTGGTCGCAGGAGTGTGTTGGTGGGGGTGGTGGTGATCACAGGAGTGTGGTGGTGGTCACAGGAGTGTGGTGATGGTCACAGGAGTGTGGTGGTGGTTGCGGTGGTCACAGAAGTGTTGTGGTTATGGTGGTCACAGGAGTGTAGTGGTGGTTGTGGTGGTCACAGGAGTGTGGTGGTGGTTGCTGTGGTCACAGGAGTGTGGTGGTTATGGTGGTCACAGGAGTGTAGTGGTGGTGGTGTTGGTCACAGGAATGTGGTGGTGGTTGCAGTGGTCACAGGAGTGTGGTGGTGTTGGTGGTCACAGGAGTGTGGTAGTGTTGGTGGTCCCAGGAGTGTGGTAGTGTAAGGTGGTGGTGATGGTCACAAGAGTGTTGTGGTGTTGGTGGTCACAGCAGTGTGGTGGTGGTCGTGGTGGTGATGGTCACAGGAGTGTGGTGGTTGTGGTGGTCACAGGAGTGTGGTAATGTAAGGTGGTGGTGATGGTCACAGGAGTGTGATGGTTGTGGTGGTGGTGGTCACAGGAGTGTGGTGGTGTTGGTGGTCACAGGAGTGTGGTAATGTAAGGTGGTGGTGATGGTCACAGTAGTATGAGGTGGTGTGTCAGGCCTACACTCAGCTCTGTCGCACCCCCCCCCCCCCAACTTACCCATGCGTCCGGGACAGTTGTCATTAGTCCTTCTTTCACACTACCTCACGTCACTGAATACAACACAATATTCTCTGGAAGTTAGATATGAATGATTATGTAGTGTTTTATGCTAGTGTGTCTGTGTGAAGAAGACAGGAAACGAGGGAGGGATATGGCCCCGATCATGGTGCCTAGGACAGTTGCCACTAGTCCTGTGTTCACTTATTTAGGTTGTAGTGAGGCCGGGAGATGAGTAAAAACAGCATAGTTTATAAACGGCGGTGACGCCCAATGGTTTAAGGTGCCATGGTGATGTCCTGTACTTGGAGGTATATTACTTGAAATATTTGTAATGTGTCACTGATTTATATTTCTTTTGTTTATTTCGTGTTATAGAGCTAGAACTCTCAGGCTTGGAACTAGTCATCAGGTAATACACACATTTCACTTTGAAAACTCGACTTGGTTTAACACAACTTATTTTTTTACAGGGATCAAAGAAATTCGGCAGACCCCGACGAAAAGCAGTAAGTTTTATCTCAGTTTCAGTATTTTGTATAATTTTGTCAGTCTAATGTATAAGAATGGGGTCAGTTTTAAAGTAGTTTTATAATTAACAATTTATTATTAACAACTTTTGTTGGTGAATTGGTACATTTTTTTATCGAAGTTAATTTGTAGAATCTTTTAGTTGAATAAAACTTTTTCTCTGTTGAAAGGATGAGGCAAAATTTTCATCAACAATAATATAATTGATAATCATGAGAGTTTGTTATCTTCATGATATGGGTCATGGGCTTCATGTGCCCACCGACTCCCTGTATATAACAAGTGGGTCATGGGCCGCATGTGCCCACCAGCTCTCTGTACATAGGAAGTGGGTCATGGGCATTTTGTGCCCACTAACTCTCACTGCACATAACAAGTGGGTGATGGGCCTCATGTGCCCACCAACTCTCTGTACATAGGAAGTGGGTCATGGGCATTTTGTGCCCACTAACTCTCACTGCACATAACAAGTGGGTCATGGGCCATGTGTGCCCACTAACTCTCACTGCACATAACAAGTGGGTCTTGGGCCTTGTGTGCCCACTAACTCTCACTGTACATAAGTGGGTCATGGGCCTTGTGTGTCCACTAACTCTCACTGCACAAAACAAGTGGGTCATGGGCCTTGTGTGCCCACTAACTCTCACTGCACATAACAAGTGGGTCATGGGCCTTGTGTACCCACTAACTCTCACTGCACATAACAAGTGGGTCATGGGCCTTGTGTGCCCACTAACTCTCACTGCACATAACAATCACACACACAGTGTTTGCTTACATAGTGTTGCCACTGTACACAGGGTTAAGTACTAACCCGGAATAAAGTACTGTACTGTATAGGCAGACTATGATTTACAAAATTGTTATGTTACTGGAAAACCTGATTTAAGGTTAGGATTCAGTGTAATGGTTGTTTAATATAAAAATATAGTGCTTAGTGATACTAGTATTATATTTTATAAAAGATGAAATAATGTCTTTTATATTTACATTATTATTTGTTGAATGAAAAACACTTGAATCTTTTTTTAAATTGGTCTGATGTAAGTTGTAGGTACATAACATTAACCTCAAGATGGTGGTTGTGTGCGAGGGGAAGTGTTTCAACTTGTGCCTTTGAAACTTTTGTGGATTTGTTTTTCTTTTATTTTTTTTACAATGACAACATTATCTACTGGCTCAAGAGCTGTAAACAGGCTGTAAGTGAAGTATAAATGTATACAGTACAGGAATACCTCGCTATTTTTAACCCCGCTTATCCTTAATTGATATACAACGCCCTTATTTGATATTAGCAAAGCATACCCGACTTTTTGACAAATGAAATATTATGATACCCTACAGTAATACTCAAACTGGGGGGTAAGCAGCAGCTCTCATACTCCAACGTAAGGTCTGTTTCACACACGCTCGTGTGAAGTAGGCCTATGTTATGCCTAAAGTAGTGAACATTTGTGGCAGGTCATCAACTACCGTCGCTACATCACCTTACCTCCCCCTACTGCACAGGTGGATCCTGTAATATCAAAAGGGGAGAAGGTCCAAGATGTGGGCATTTTGAGATCATTTTGAAGACATGTGCACTTGATATTTGGAGATATTCAGAGGCCAATAGTCATTACTTTTCACTATAAAGAAAATGCCTGAGTACAATGCTGAATTAAAGAAAATGTATTAGAGTTTTCTGATTAAAAGGGGTGCTACTGACCCCCAGATACCCACCTCCCCAGAACCGCCCCTGTACTAGAGCAACCTTTCAGTCGCTTTGTTGTTAGTTTTCAACTCAATTTTTTTAGTGAATGTATATAGTGATATCCCCATTAGCCCGGAACAATTTGTGCAGAGCACTCCCAGGTGGGAGGCAGAGGCAACCTGTGGCTGGGGAGGCTCAGTCTTTTGCAGTGACAATGGACCTTGGAAGAGAAGCTGCACAGAGTGTTACAGCCACAGGCTTCTCCGAGACCACCAACGACGACATCATGGAGGTAATCAGGGATCCTGAGGTGACTGCCGACGAGATGTTGGAAGATGATGACTTAGTGAGGAGGCAGGTGGTGCGGCAGCACGAGAACAGAAGTTAACACATGGTGCTGTAAAAGATGCCATCGAGTTTGCCGAGAAACTCAAGCTCTTCCTTTCCAAAGACCCTCTCAATCACCGATATGAAGTCTTCAATAACCATCTAGACCAAAGTATGGAGCCTTATATCAAGACGTATCACGACCATATCAACGCTAGCTGTCAGCGTAACATCACCGACTTCTTTGCCCGCAACCCACCACAGCCAGCCCAATTCAGTGATAGTGACAGTGATGGTGATGGTGACTTTGAGGGGTTTGTCAGGGAGGCCCTGATGTCTGTGGTGGATAGTGATTGTGATTCACCTGAGGGTCACTAATATGCCCTCTGCCTCGGAACCAGCCCCCATCCATGTATGCCGACCCATCTCTTTTACTAACGTCAGTGTTAAACCTTGATTTTTCTTTTACCTGGTACAGTATATTATTCTCTTATTGATATTTCTCTTCTATATTATGTGTGTGTGAATACCATCATAAAATTAAGATATTATTTTTACTATAACGTGCGTATTGTGTCGGAAAAAGTGGAGTTAGGGGGTCGGCCCAGTCTCTATTTCAATTAATCCCATATGTTCTGTTATTTAGTTTACATGTTTCTCGTTTTACGCGGACCTCCACGTTTTCAATTGACCGTGTAAATGCAGACTATACTGTAGTTGTTTGCTGAATGGTAGACATAGCGTTGTTGAAGGCTGTGCCATCCAAATTAGATGTAACTACACCAAAAACTACATGTGAAGTGGGAACATGTTCCCTGACCCAGCATGCTTGATTTCCAACGCCGTATTAACGTATGATACAGTTATTTGAAGCACACTTTCGAAATCATCAAATATGTGAAAGTGGATGGAAAAATAATTTATAAATATGTAAAATCTATAGAAAATGTACAATGTAGATGAGAAAATGAGAAAAAAAACACTGAATCTCAATATTTCACACTGTCTGGCAGTGCTGTATATTAAGTGCATTCAGGTGCATGGGAATGGCAGAGGTGGTGGAAGTTACCGTGGCGTGGGGTGAGGTCAAATAAGCTGACCCAACCTTCCTGTTACTAAGGTGTCGCCAGGTCAAGTATGGGTTGGCCGCACCATGCAGTACTTGGAGGGGAGTTTCCGGGCAACCAGGAAACCCCCGTAGGTGCGCCACTGATTAGCGGTTAGCTACTTCGACTGTTCCATTTATTAACATTAAATAACGCTACTTAAACATATATATTAATTTGTTTACATAAAATTTACTACAGCCACAACCAGGGTCTTATTTTATTCATTTTCTCGTGTAGAACTATCGTCCCGGACTCCCAGCTGTAAACACAAACGAAAACAATGGCGTCCCATCTCCTCTTGTGTGACCATATTATTATTCATTTATATTGTATAAGGTGCATTCAGAAACATTATTTAAAGACTATAGTTTGCACCTTGTATTAATTGTGTTGTTTTGGGCAGAAAAGAGAGTAAAAAGCCACACAAAAGATATGAAAAGGTCACACTTGGGAATGCATCTCATTATTATTGCCTTATTTTATGGTAATTAATGATTCGCGATAAGACGATTCACCTAACACTACAATATTGGAGGACACATTAACGTCGTTATTTGAGGCTTTATTGTGTTGTTCAAACTGTAAACATAATAATGTATACAGTACAACTGTATACAGGTATATTGTACTGTACTCACCAGCAGATCCTGTCATCATTAGCCTAGAGTACTCAAACACTTAACTCAGCTGACTGTAATACATAACTGTAATCACGTCTTAACACTTGTGATGGAGGTTGGGTGGGAGATTATCGAGTCACATGACTAAACTATAGATCGTGCTAGGACTAGGGGAGGGATCCCTAACATATGCAGTGTCCTGCCTAGAAAGAGAGTTGGCAGTGAATGGTTGTCAAGGGCGGTTGGTGTCAAGGACCGCCTTGACAGATATTGCAAGTCAATATCAGTGCCATTCATTGACAACTGGGACAACTTCTACGGCAGAAGGGACCTTTATGTTAGGGATGAGGTGCACCTGTCTAGGGATGGGGTGGCAACCCTGGCTGGGTCTCTCGAGAGGGCAGTTCAAAGGATATCGAAACCTTTAAACTGCTAGGGGAACATATGGGCATGGGGGTGGAGGAGACTGCAGTGGGAGCGAGTAAAGAAAGTGAAAGATTACAGGGAAATAGTGTTAGGAATGATGACAAAACCAAATTAGACAGGGAGTTAAAACCTAAACGCGGTAAAGGGAGGACTCAGAACACGACTAACTTAAATGTCTACTACACGAACAGTAGAAGTATGAGAAACAAAATGGATGATATTAGGGCCTTGGTATGTACCGAAAAAATCGATATAATAGCATTCACTGAAACATTGATTAACCTAGACTCACGTGAGTTACCGGTCGAATACCAAATTGCGGGTTTACAAATTGTTCCAAACCGATAGGCTGACCAGGAAAGGAGGCGGAGTAGCAATATACCGTATATACCCGTGTATAGCACGAGTTCTTAAGACCAAATTTTTTGGCAAAAAGTTGGGGGCCGACCTCTATACGGGTAATAGTTTCGTTAGGTTGAAAAATATTAACCAGTAACTACCAGTAAACAATGGAAACGACGCACCAACGCACCACCCGCTGTGAGTGTCGGTACAGTTGCCAGGGCAGATCTCTTGCGTCATCATAGCAAGCCCAAAGTAGCCAAATGCATGGTATGGTATGCACAGGAGGATGTAAAACATAAAGTATACACGTGGGCTAATCGTGATGACATAATATGATGTGAGTCAGATCATCTACACTCAGTTGCCAGTTTCAAAATTTTCCTTTTAAAATTTTAAGTTACCGAGTATTTCTTTTCCCAAATCGTTTTACAATACTGTAGGTAAAACAGTATACTATTGTGCAAACCCCACAGAAAAAAAATTAACAAATGGAGACACCAAAAATGTAAAAAAAAAAAAATGCTGTCTGACTTGCAACACTGTTGGTAGGGTCAGGTGGTTCTAACGGTACCTGCCAGGACCCGGTAATCAAATTTATAACAATATCTAACCTCAATTACTGTAGTTTATCTGATGTAGGCAATATGAAGTAAAAAATACCAGTTAAAGTGAGAAATTGGAAGAGAATAAACAAGAATGATGTTGGGCTATTTTTGGTAGGGCTGATGGAGAGAGTACCAGCTGTTTGGTCTTTTTTGGCGGGAGAGTCACGCAAATATCCGTACTAGTATTTGTTTGGTGTGTTCTATATTTTTAAAAATGAATACTTGTAAATTAAAAGTACCGTAACATTGTATTATATAAAAACTTGTCATATTTCTGGAAAATAAGAAGCAAGAAAATAAGAATACACCGGTAAACACAATTTCAACGTACGCTAAAATTAAAAGCTGCTTAAGAAGGGCCGATGCAAAAACAAAGCCTCCACGACCAGGGCTCTGCCGTATCAGCTAGACGGTACACGTGTTTTTCGAATCGTTTTCAGTTAAAAAACTTTTACATCACAAGTGAATTAGGATAGAATATTATTGTAATATAACAGTTTTTAACTGAAAACCATTCGAAAAGCGATTACGGTAACATCTTTTGAACGAAAGAAAGCGAGTTTTTGTCACGATTTTATCCCACTTTCCACTATAATACGTACGTCATTTCAGCAAAAATATTACATTTCCATATTCTCAGAAATAAATAGTAGTTTTGCTGAAACGTGATGTATTTCAATGTAAATTAGGATAAACTACATGAAAACAAAAGACTTTACCTAACCTTCCGATGTTCAAGATATGTTACTCGTATTTTTAATAGTTTTCGGTTAAAATACTGTTATATTAGTGATATTCTATTCATACAGTGGTTGATATAATACCTTCACGGAAATGTAATATTTTTTGCTGAAATGACATACGTATTACAGTGGAAAGTGGGATAAAATTGTGATGAAAACAATGACTTTGGCTTTCTTTCGTTCAAAAGATGTTACCGTAATCACTTTTCGAATGGTTTAGTTAAAAAACTGTTGTATTATATTACAATAATATCCTAATTGACTTGAATAAATATTACGATACCATATTTCTGAATATTTTCATTAAAATCCATCAAAATCATTTTCTTTGTCATCGTCTGCAGCACCAAACAGCTCCTCCCAGTCCTCTCCTTGAACAGGGCGAGAGGGTACGTGTTTTTCGAATCGTTTTCAATTAAAAAACTGTTACATCACACGTATATTTTACCTAAACTGCGCCTGAATGAATATATTCTCGGAAATAAATAGTAGTTTTGCTGAAACGTGATGTATTTCAATGTAAAATAGGATAAAATACATGACAAAAACAAAAGACTTTACCTAAGCTTCCGATGTTCTTGAGATGTTACTCGTTTTTTTAATAGTTTTCGGTTAAAATTCTGTTATATTACAATGATATTCTATTCATACTGTGCTTGATATAATACATTCACGGGAATGTAATATTTTTGCTGAAATGACGTACGTATTAAAGTGGAAAGTGGGATCAAATCGTGAAGAAAACAATGACTTTCGCTTTTCTTTTATTCAAAAGATGTTACCGTAATCACTTTTCGAATGGTTTAGTTAAAAAACTGTTGTATTACAATAATATTCCCTCCTAATTGACTTGAATAAATACTTGAATGGAAATATACAATATTTTTGTTGAAACTACCCGCGTTTCAGTGTAAAGTGTCGTGATAATAAATGGTAAACAAGTTTATAGGACGTAGTGTTTTCCTGAAGGTTTTGTTGTTCCTTTACCCTCAAAAACGTGGGTCGACCTATAAACGAGGAATATCATAAATTAACGATTTCTTGGTCATAAAATCGGGGTCGACCTATATACGAAGGGGGGTTATAGACGAGTATATACGGTATGTCAGGGATAATCTGAAGTGTGGAATAAATAAGGAAATAAAAACTGAGCAGAATACAGAAACACTTTGGATAAAATTAATCGACGGTAGGAAAAAATTAATAATAGGAGTAATATATAGACCTCCCAATCTTGATAGAGTTAACGAGCGACTTATCTGGGATGAAATGCGCAGGGCTTCCATACACAACAAAGTCTGTATAGTAGGCGATTTTAACCTTGACCAAATAGATTGGACTGACCTTACGGGTAACTCAGTATCAGAGGATTTCCTCGAAATGATCCAGGACTGTTTCCTAAGTCAACATATAACCGAACCCACCCTGGGTAATAATATACTCGATTTAGTTCTGTCGAACAGAGAAAACCTAATTAGCAATGTCGAGGTAGGGAAAGAACGTGCAAACAGCGATCACAAAGAAATTAGATTCCACTTAGATTTTCAGGTCAGACGCAAGGAAAATTCCATTAAAGTCCCCAGATTTCAGAAGGGCAAACTTTGATAGTTTAAAGAGGCTTGGGCGTGAACCTGACAGATGACACCGACCTGATAACGAGATCTGAGATTGTCAAGTTCCACGACAATTTAGATAATGAGTTGCTTAATGCACAAAGGCAGAACATTCCATATAAAAAACTCAGATCAGACAACAATGACCCTAAATGGGTAAATAATTATTTAAAGAACATTATTGGCCAAAGGAAGGCTATAGGTAGAAGGATAAACCGTGGCGAAATTTACCTCCGGGAGTATTATAAGGTATTGGCCGGTAGGATTAAGACCGAGATAAGAAAAGCAAAGAGGAATAATGAACTGAAGATAGCAAGGGAGGCGAAGACAAACCCCAAAGGATTCTACCAAATGTATCAAACTAAAACACGAGATAAGATTGGACCAATACAGTCAGATACCGGCGAGCTAACTGATAACGACGGAGAAATGAGCAATAATCTGATTTAAATATTTTTCAACAGTTTTCACCACCGAAAATTTAAACATGATACCTGAGGCTCCGACTCTATTCAGAGAAAGGGAAGAAAACAAATTAAGCGAGATAGTAATGACTAGTAACGATGTTAATAAGCAAATAGACAAACTGAAGCCTAATAAGTCACCTGGTCCCGATGAGATATTTGCCAGAGTATTTAAGGAATGTAAGGAAGAACTTAGTATGCCCTTAGCAAAGTTGTTTAACATGTCATTAAAAACAGGTGTAATACCAGAATCCTGGAGGATAGCGAATGTAATACCGATTTTCAAGAAGGGGGATAGATCACTGTCCTCTAACTACCGCCCAGTCAGTCTAACATCAATATTAGGCAAATTACTAGAATCAATCATTTCAAAATCTACCCGAAAGCACTGGAGAAGCACAAGTTGATCAATGATTCCCAACATGGCCTCACAAGTTGGCGTTCATGTCTAACTAATCTATTAACATTCTTTTCATCAGTTTTCGAATCGGTGAACGAGGGGCACAATTATGATGTGGTATATCTCGACTTTAGCAAAGCCTTCGACAGAGTCCCCTACGAAAGACTAATTAGAAAGGTAGAAGCACATGGCATCAAAGGTAATATCCTTAAATGGATTAGGGCGTGGTTACGGGACAGGAAACAGCAAGCGAGCATAAACGGCACTAAATCGCATTGGAGCAACATCACTAGTGGAGTTCCCCAAGGCTCAGTACTTGGACCATTATTATTTATTATATACATAAACAACATAGATATCGGCATAGATAGCAACATAAGTAAATTTGCTGATGACACTAAAATAGGACGTGTAATTAAATCTGACGAGAACTCTGCAAAATTACAGGAAGATCTAAACAAATTTTTCGAATGGTCGGAAAAATGGCAGATGAAATTCAATGTGGACAAATGTAAAGTACTCAGTATAGGAGATGTAAACAGGGAAACCAGTTACCAAATGAACAACGATGCCATTGTGGAATCCGACTGCGAGAGAGATTTAGGAGTAATGATAAGTACGAATCTTAAGCCAAGTAAACAATGTGTTTTTACTCGTAACAAGGCTAATAAAGTACTTGGGTTCATGCAAAGGAGTGTTAGTTACAAGACTAGCGAGGTCATCTTAAAATTTTATCTAGCGCTTGTGAGAACTCACCTGGATTACGCAGTTCAGTTCTGGTCACCGTATTACAGAATGGATATAGAATCCTTGGATAGAATCCAGAGGAGAATGACAAGACTAATCTCGGGCATTAGGAACCTTGAGTACAGAGACAGGTTAAAGCATCTTAATTTGCACTCCCTCGAGAGTCGTAGAGTGAGGGGCGACATGAAAGAGGTGTATAAATGGAAGTCAGGGTTAAACAAAGTGGATATTACAAAGGTACTCAAACTATCCAACCTGGAGCGAACTCGCAACAACTGTTTTAAATTAGACAAATTTAGATTTTGGCGTGAAATAGGTAAGCACTGGTTTGGAAACAGAGTAATGGATGAATGGAACAAGTTGCCAAATATCGTCATTAACTCGAATACGCTGGATAGCTTCAAACGTAGGTTGGATGCTTATATGAGCAATAGGGGTTGGGTATAAACGGGTCTGCCCAGTATGGGTCAATAGGCCCGCTGCATTTTCCTCCATTTCTATGTTCTTATGTTTTTAAATTGACCTGATGCAATGTCAGGTCACCCATTGTTGGGTGGGGGATTAGTGGGTCTTATGACCCGAAGATGTCTAGAATGACATTATTTTTTACCAATGAAATATATACATAGTACTGTACTGTATTGTATATGAAAGGTACAGATATTAATAAGCACACATTATTACAGTAACATATCTTTACTAATTAATGAAAAACAATTAAACATTATTGTATCATGCATGATGCAATACAGTAGACAGTGAGACGATCCTTGTGGGAGGGGGCGGGGCATTGTCACATTTACCCCCCAATGGACCTTCTCCCTCCCTATCTCACACTATTCGTTATAAACTTTATTTGTTTTAAAAGAGATGAATTTGATACCATAATGACTCTATGAGACGTTTACAATATGATATCCTTAAATGACAAGCTGAATAATAAGGTAAAAATAAGTATTTTACTGTATATGAAGTTTACTGGTATTAATAAGCTCAAATTATTATGGTTTCTATCCCCAAATCTCTATGTAAAGAACCAAACAAAGAATTTATTTGAAATTCCATAATATCCTGACCACTGGGGCTAGTTATAAAAAAAACTTTCCCCTGTTAATGTAAAAAAAAAGCCATAATTTTGAGAAGCATATTACTGCACTCATTTTGTACTCAATGGAAAGTGTAATTGGTAAATACTGCACCTTACTGTGTTTTACTACTATTGAATTTAACCAAGTTTCTACCTCCCCAATCTAGAAACAGTTCTAGTTTGAGAATTAGGGGGAAGGGAAAATGTGAAGAGTAGAATCATCAGCATAAAAATGGATTGAATTAGTCGCAGTGTGAAGTAAATCATTGATAAAACGATGGAAGAGAATAGGTGAAAGAACAGAACCCTGTTGGACACCACTATTTTTAGTGAAAGAGCGAGAGGTCAATCCCTGCCATGGATCGGTTCTCAAGGAAGCTGGAGATTAGAGAACAAAGTAGGGGAGAGAAACCATAAGAGGGAAGTTTAGAAAGTAAAGTCTTGTGCCCTACCCAGCCAAATGCTTTGGAGATGTCGAGGGCCATGACGAAAGGTTCCCCGTAAACCCTAAGAGAGGATGACGAAAGATGGGTGCAATAGGAGAGCAGATCACCAGTAGATCTCTCCTGGCAAAAGCCATACCGGTAATCCGACAAAAGAGAAAGGCGTTCAAGGAGATGGGAAACATGAGAGTTTAAGATTGTTTTAAAAAAATATAAGAGAGGGATGAAGTTAGGGCAATGGGGCAATAGTTAGAGTTGAATAGAATGGTCACCCTTCTTCGGGATGGGCTGAACCAAAACATGCTTCCACGAAGAAGGAAAAGTTTGGGTTTTGAGGCAAAGACGAAAGAGGAAGCAAGCACAGGGCCCCTAGCTTCAGCACACTCCCTCCGAACATGGGGGGGGGGGGGCGGTTATTCCGTTCGATCCATCCTCCTTACAAAATTTTGTTTTAGACTTAATGTTTTTATCTTATAAAATGTCACAGACTTGTCTTAAGAGAATTTAACTGTCATTGCTGGAATCCTTGCAAGATAGCAAATAATTTGAGCTGTATAAACATCACATAGTTTTTACACGAGATAAAAAATGTTGTCCTTTAGTGTAGTACATTTGAGTACAACGTGAATACAGTAATATGTTCCTCAAAATTATGGCATTTTCATGGGGAAAAAGTCTTTAGTATAATTAACCCCAGTGGTCACTGTACTCACTTCTCGTATAATCTTACAGTATCACTCATATAGCCAATATAAGGTGCACATTCCTTAACCTCGCATCATCGAATTAAATTTTTTTGAGTACATTACATGCACACACAATTGTTCATACAGAATGTGCAAAAAATCAAAATAAAAAATCAATTATCATATGGTAAAAAACGTAGAGATAATTGTATAGATTTGTAAATACCAAGATATGTGAACACGCCTGACGGCAAGACTGTTACCATTCATTGTACCATTTATTCGCATGTCTGTATTACTACATATTATTATAGCATGTCTGATATCTATGCTTATGTCTAATGCCTATGTTCACTCACTATGTCCCGATGTACTATGTCTGTACCGCGCTAGTCGAGTAACTGGAAGATCTCATTTATTGTCCTAGTAATGTCTAGCAACTCTCCCTGCCTAGCTAGCTAACTTCCCTCAGATCGGCTTCGGCCTGCCTACGACACGGACTCCTTTGTGCTTGCTCCTGCTTCTGTATCGGTCGGCTATCCTGCCAAGTCTTGTACTACTTATGGAATATATCTACTGCTCATGCTCTGGAGTTTGAAGAACCTTGTCTAGGATATACATCCCACCACAATAATAATTTCTTATATCCACAGTTATTAGTGGCAATTAGTTGGCCACTGGCAACAACTGTGCATCAACACGACCTAACCCTGCATTCACGAGATCAGCTATGAGCCTACTGTTGGTTTCTGCGAAAGCTTGTATAGAGGCTTCAGCTGCATGCATATATTCTGTAAAGCAGGGTAGCCATTCCAGTGTAGATTTTGACTGTGTGAGTCCCTGGACAATACTTGTTACTTGATTAGTTTCGCCAACAATAGCATTCATCTGAGAGGTAAGAGTTTGTACTGCCTTGTAGGACTGTTCAATGGCCCTATTTTTTTTCATAACCGCTTCTGAAACTGCAGTCATTTGGTGCCTTAGTTTACCTACATCTTCAGCGGTTGCCGTACCAAATAGGGTGTTACTTATTAAACCAACAAAATTAAATAGACCACGTTTTTTACGCTGCTGCGAATGTACATTCTTCCCGATGTCTTCAGGAGATATAGGGAGCTTTCCCTCAAAGTGCTTCACTCATTTGAGTAGACTGTTCATACGGTCGTTCTGAAGTGAGATGGTCTGATGGAGTGTTGTAGAGATTGTCGATTGTTGTTCGAGATCTTACTGAGTTTGCATAGCTGTTTCAATGTGGTCAGTAATTGACCTCAGGTGCACTGGCACGCTCACTAAACCATGGAGCTTGTACTTGACAGTGACTTGACAGTGACAACGTCTTTTACCACAAATACTTTGCTTAGTGGGACAACTAGAGCTCAGGGTATAACGACGTCTGCTGGGGATGAGGCTGATATCACCGCTCTCCAGACCAACAGGAGTAGTAATATCCAAGCCATTGTCTTAAAGAAGCGAGGATAATCAACGATTTTTGTTCGCTGATCGTAGTTTTTGAAGATATGTATTGTCTGTTATTATATTTTGTTGAGCAACTGTTGCAGTAGAAGTAGGGTGTATTTGATTTACATTAGGAGTCCCTACTAAGTCTCTGCTGACTTTTTCCATTCAATCTACAGGTACTGTAGCGGTGACATTTGTCATTGGCTCAACTACTTGGAATTTATTTCTATGTTCTTTCACTTTAATCACATACTGACCTGTGAAATTAGGCAAGAGTTTTGATGTGCGTTCCTGCGCTTTTATCATTACTGTGTCTCCTATTTCTAGAGTTATAGGCTTAGCTTTTTTATGTTGCTTGCAGATCATTTCAGCACGTGAGGCTGCTAATTGTTTTCGTACTTTTCCATGGATGCTTGTGAAAACATTGATTTGGTTATTGGCATAGTCATCCATGTTGTACACAGGTTGTGGGGTTCCTGCTAGTAGATCATATGGCAAGTGTTTATCGGTACCATAATTTATGTAGTATGGCTGTTTGCCTGTAAAGCTATTCATAGATCCATTGATGGACGCTGCAACTTGTGGAAGCCATTCCTCCCATGAACTAACTATCCATTGGATTCACCACACATCGGAGAATCTCAAGAATTTTTCTTTTTATACGCTCGACCAAGGCATCTGAAAATGGATGGTAGGCGGTTGTGGCTTTAGACCATCACGTTGTATCACTGACATGATCTTTGCTGCCCGCCAGATACAGGAAAAGTGCAGAGAACAGCATCTTGACCTGTAAATGGCATTTGTCGACTTAACCAAGGCCTTCGACTCGGTCAACAGGGAAGCCCTCTGGTGGACCCTCAGCCAGTTTAGCTGCCCACCAAAATTCATTGGCATTGTGAGGCAATGTCATGATGGCATGAACAGCAGTGTGCTGCACAATGGCACCCAGTCTGAGTTCTTCCCCATCCAAACAGGGGTACAACAAGGATGTGCACTGGCACCAACTCTGTTTTCCATTTTCTCGGCTGCCTTCTTTGTGCTAATGCCAATTGTTACGACCGTGTCGTATTTTTTCTTTTTTCTTATATATAACATGCTCCCATGTTCCATATTATTCCTGTAATGATGTGTTAAATTTACTATTATATATTCTAGTCACCTTACCCTGTGCTGTTAAGGTTTTAACTGTCATTATTTGTTCAAGCCCATCTTATTTCTTTATTTTGTATTGTAACCAGCATTCTTTTTTCTCTATCGACCATCTGCATCGTTAAACGACCCACCGGCGGGTCGCGTGGCGGGAGCCGACCTTATATATAGGACCCACCAGCTGACTTGAGTCAGTTGAGTCCTCTTGTCATACAGTCCACATCCTTTGAGTAACACTTGTTACTTATATTTAATTTATTTGTGTTGTTCCTGTCGCCACCAATGTGGTATATCTATGTGAGTACGTATTTGTGTCTCTTTGTGTCCATCAGTATTTGCTTGGTTATATTCAAGTAATTCAGTGTTGTTCCACGTTAGTTAATTTCAGTGATAGTTTTTACATGTTTATGCAGTGTTAACGTAATCCAATGCTTTATTTTTATTCTTTTGATGTTTCGATGTTTTGTATCATTTGTGTCTTAAAAGTTTCGATGGTGAATCAATTTGTTGTGACAGCCTACGAGGCTCTTTATTGTGTTAATATTTAATCAATTAAATGCTTAAAGGTTTACTTTACTTATTTTTATTCTCTTATAATTTACTTCACTTTTTGTTTGGTTACGCCTAGAACCTGGATATTTAAGTAAATTAAGAGACAGCGTAACAGTTTTGGCGACCTTGCCAGGATTCACTAACGACCTTTTGACACTTGCGATATTCTTTTGTTTTATATATATTTTTTTTTATTAACTAGCCATCATGGTTATCATTACCCAAGCTGATGTGGCTGCATTTATATCAGGTAGTCCCTCCGTTGAGGAAATTTCAAAATTAAGTGCACATGAATTAAGATTAATTTGCAGGTATTATGGTATGGAAATTTCTAGCAGCGCCAGTAAGGTAAAATTGTTGAACGCGGTAAGTAGTCAGCTGTTTGGAGATAGTGTTGATATTAGTTTAAGAGAAGACCACGGTGAAGCTAGTCAAGTTAACGTAGTTGAGTCACGGTCAGTGACTGATGAATTACGCCTTCTCGAGTCCCAAATAAAATTGAAAGAGGCTGAAGCTATAGCGAGAAGAGTTGGAATACGTCAGGCGGAGGCTGAAGCTAAGGCGAAAGAGGCTGAAGCTAAGGCGAAAGAGGTTGGAATACGTCAGGCGGAAGCTGAAGCTAAAGCGAAGGAATCCGATTCAGAAAACTTGCGGCTGCGTATACAGCTCGGTCAGAGTAACCCTTCTAGCACCGATGGCCTCACCCCTAGATCTAGTTTTCCTCATTTCGATCCAGCACGTGCTGCTAGGCTAATGCCCACGTTTTCAGAGGAAATAGTTGAGTTTTTCATTGCTTTCGAGAGACTTGCTACTACTTTAAAGTGGCCTATAGAGTTTTGGCCCATTTTGCTTCAGCAGGCGTTTACAGGTAAGGCTCTGTGTGTTTTTTCATCTCTTACAGACAGTGACGCTAAGGATTACTTGTGTATTAAGGAGGAAGTTTTAAAGGCTTATGCCCTTGTTCCTGAAGCGTACAGACAACGCTTCCGTGGCCTCCGTAAGAAGGCAGAGCAGACCCACCTTGAATTTGCTAGGAGTAAAAGAGAGGGATTCTCAAAGTGGTTACATTCCAAGGAAGTGAGTGATTTTGACTCCCTGATTGAATTAATGCTCACAGAGGAATTTTTGAGAACCATCGACGAAGAGGTTACCTTATACTTATTAGATAGGGAATTTAGTACTATTGAAGAGGCTGCTAAGCATGCTGATGGATATGTTTTGAGGCATGGTAGGACTAACAAAGATGTTATTCCACCACAGGTTCAAAGGACTTTTAATCCCTCTCTCCACAGAGCGAGACAAGGGAATACTAATAATAGTAATTTTGTGCGTGACAGGAGGAGCTGGACGCGTTCGCCACCTAATGGGGCATCCAAATTTTCTACATACCCTTGTAGTTACTGTGGAAAGCCAGGTCACAAGGCAGAGGATTGTTGGACAAGGCTGCAGCTAAATACGGGCAAACCAGCTATGATTGTGACTGAAGAGACTAATACGTCACCAGTCGAAGTGATGGCTGATTTGAGTAAGGCTGACAGCATGCCAGTTGGGTTGGTTTTCACAAAAGGTGTAGTACGAGAGAGTGCAGTTTCAGTTCTCGCCTCACGAGACTTTGATCTTTTCCTGGAGAGTTTTGCGAAGGACCCAGACATTGGTACCTTTAGTCCCTTTTTGTCACAAGGCACGGTAGAAGTTGATGGTGTCGAAACACCAGTCACTATTTTGAGAGACTCGGGTTGTCTCCAAACTCTCATCAAAGAGAGTGTTGTTGCGGCGAGGAAGACTGACAAATACGTCGTTTTGGGATCCCTTTGGGGTCAAGGTGTAGCTCCTTTGGTTTTAGTACGTGTCAAGTCTTCTTGTTTTTCAGGGATAGCTAACGTAGCCTTCGTGCACGAGCTGCCTGTTGCTGGAGTGGACCTCATACTCGGTAACGATTTGGCGGGAGGTCAAATGGGGAACGTAACCCCACCTCCTGTGCTGCGGGAAAAACCAGAATCTACCGCAGAGCTGCAACAACTTGAAGATGATATGCCCGGTGTTTCCCTTTTTGTGTGCTGTGACTCGTTCTATGTCCATGACTAAGGATCATAATGCGACTCCTGTTGTAGACGATTCACTTTCCTTAGAAGGACTTTTTGCTAACCCAATTGCTTCCCAAGACATTTCTTCCGCAGTTAATGCTGTGACAGGGAGAGTTGCTTTAATAGCTGCGCAAGAGCAAGACGATTCATTGCGGCTCTTGTTTGATTCAGGCCATACCACGAGATATTTCAGTCAAGACGGTGTTTTGTGCCGCCGCTGGCTCCCACCGACTATGTCAGAGGAAGACGTGGACTGGGCGTCTGTCACTCAAATAGTTATTCCACACACTTACAGACAACATGTTCTAGCTCTGGCCCATGACAGTCGCTTTTCTGGACATCAAGGTGTCCGAAAGACGTTCAACAGGCTGGCCAGAAAGTTCTATTGGCCAGGTATGAGGAGAGATGTCACTAAATATTGTAAGTACTGTCATTTTTGTCAAGAGGTAGGCAAAGCCAATCAGGCTATTCCACCTTTTCCACTTGTAAGAGTACCTCACGTACCTGAGCCCTTTACAACAGTACAGTGTGACATTGTAGGCCCTCTGCCTAAAACTTCTAGTGGGTTTAAATATTTTTTACAGTCATTCATGCCTCCACTAGGTACTTGCATGCTGTACCTCTTAGGAAAGTTGCTGCTAGGGCCCTAATATCATCCATTTTGTTTCTCATACTTCTACTGTTCGCTCATCCAGTAAGAGGTCCTTTGCACATAGCTAGAGATAGATTGTTAGGTAGTAGTGAAGAGAGCATTAATGTATTAAGTTTAGTTGGAGATGTTAGAGAGAAGCTTCCAAGTTGTTGGAGCCTTGCCGCAGACCACTTACAGCAGTCGCAGTCCAAGACCAAGACATGGTACGACAAGCATGCCAGACACAGAGAGTTCCAGATAGATCAAGTACTCAATCTCTTGCCGAGACATGGACAGCCGCTCCATGCGAAGTTCAGTGGGCCATATAGAGTGGTGAAGAAGGTAAGCCCCACGAATTATACTATCTCTACCCCTGACAGGCGCCGACTACAGTGCTTGTGTCACGTCAACACCATCAAGCTGTACCACACACGCCCAGCACCCCCATTTGTTGCTGATGATCCAGTTCCCGTGTGTGCCGTTGACACTTTCTTGGTAGACGGTGAGAAAGAAGAGGAAAGAAAAGGGGCAAGTCCACTCGCCCTGTCATCAGTCAGGGTTTGGCAGCTCAACTACGTGGAGTTGCAGGAGAAGCTACAGCGTCTACCGGGACACCAGAGAGCTGACGTGCTGACCGCCATCCAACAACATCCTCTTGTCTTCCAAGACCGGCCCGGCTGTACCACTGCCGTGGTGCATGATGTTGTTGTTGGTTCTGCTAAGCCCATCAAACAGGCTCCCTACCAGCGAGTGGTGCTCACCAGTCACTCTAGTACCAAAGAAGGACGGCACTCTTCGATTCTGCATTGACTTCCTCACGGTCAACGCCGTCACCAGCAAGGACAGCTTCCCTCTACCAAGAGTCGACGACTGCATCGAAGCAATCAGGAACGCCAAGTTCCTCTCTAAGATTGATTGCCTTCGAGGGTTTTGGCAAGTACTTGACCGGTTGTGTTAAAAACATATCCAGTTTTGTGACATTAAGTAAGAACTATAAATTTAATGTTCTTCCTTTTGGGCTTTGCAATGCCCCTGCTACCTTACAAAGGCTGATGTCACGGCCAATTGGCTTGGTTGTGTAGTATATTTAGATGTAATTTTTTTTTCTGACACTTGGTTAGACCATTTACAGTATGTCAGCTAGACGCTCTCTTCACTGAGTTAGGAAATGTAGGACTTGTTTGTTATAAACTTTGCTAAGTCAAAATTTTTTTGCCTAGCTTTTGTATCTGAGACATGCAATTGGGTTGGAAACTTGCTCCTCCCACAGCAAGGTGTGACACTATTTCTTAGATGCCTGTTCCATGTAACAAACGACAAGTCCGCAGATTTTTGGGTTGTGTGGGTTATTACCAGATATATTTGTATTTTTGCCGAGTTGGCACTGCCCCTTACTGATTTGTTGAAGAAGGGTAATTTTTTTTGTTGGACTTCAAGGTGTCGGAACACTTGTCATATCAAAATTTGTGCAAGCAAAATTTTATTTTATGGGGGAAGTGTTACGACCGTGTCGTATTTTTTCTTTTTTTTTTATATATAACATGCTCCCATGTTCCATATTATTCCTGTAATGATGTGTTAAATTTACTATTATATATTCTAGTCACCTTACCCTGTGCTGTTAAGGTTTTAACTGTCATTATTTGTTCAAGCCCATCTTATTTCTTTATTTTGTATTGTAACCAGCATTCTTTGTTCTCTAACGACCATCTGCATCGTTAAACGACCCACCGGCGGTTCGCGTGGCGGGAGCCGACCTTATATATAGGACCCACCAACTGACTTGAGTCAGTTCAGTCCTCTTGTCATACAGTCCACATCCTTTGAGTAACACTTGTTACTTATATTTAATTTATTTGTGTTGTTCCTGTCGCCACCAATGTGGTATATCTATGTGAGTACGTATTTGTGTCTCTTTGTGTCCATCAGTATTTGCTTGGTTATATTCAAGTAATTCAGTGTTGTTTCACGTTAGTTAATCTCAGTAATAGTTTTTACATGTTTATGCAGTGTTAACGTAATCCAATGCTTTATTTTTATTCTTTTGATGTTTCGATGTTTTGTATCATTTGTGTCTTAAAAGTTTCGATGGTGAATCAATTTGTTGTGACAGCCTACGAGGCTCTTTACTGTGTTAATATTTAATCAATTAAATGCTTAAAGGTTTACTTTACTTATTTTTATTCTCTTATAATTTACTTCACGTTTTGTTTGGTTACGCCCAGAACCTGGATATTTAAGTTAATTAAGAGACGGCGTAACACAATTTAGCCGGCAGGATGGACATACAGTACCGGGTGAAGGATCTTTTCCAAATAAGATGACTCCAGGCAGGAACAAAGGTGTTGGCAGCTCCCATTAATGAACTTCAATATGCAGACAACCTGACCCTTGTCACTCACACTAAACGCAACCTACAGGAGATCCTGTACACCTATGCAGATGCATACTCGCAATTCAGCCTTGAGGTGAATGTGCGTAAGACTTAGATTTTCTTTCAGCTTGCCCCTGGTTCAGCCACTCCTCCACCAGCCATCCAGCTTAATGGTACTACCCTCTCTAATGTTACCCACTTTCGGTACCTCGGCTCCCACCTGTCCTTCACCACAAACATCGATGAAAAGATTCAGCATCAGATCAGATGTACATCCCAAGCTTTTGCTAGACTCTGTACCCGTGTCTTCAGCGGTAGGTAGCTGAAATTATCTACAAAGCTGGTGGTTAGTGGGCATGGGAGTGTTGTGGGTGGTCTGAGGTGGTGTTGGTTGGTGGTCACGGGAGTGTGGTGGTGGTGTAAGGTGGTGTTGGTTGGTGGTCACAGGAGTGTGGCGGTGGTGTGAGGTGGTGTTGGTAGGTGGTCACGGGAGTGTGGTGGGTGGTGTGAGGTGGTGTTGGTTGGTGGTCACAGGAGTGTGGCGGTGGTGTGAGGTGATGTAGGTTGGTGGTCACGGGAGTGTGGTGGGTGGTGTGAGGTGGTGTTGGTTGGTGGTCAAAGGAGTGTGGCGGTGGTGTGATTGATTTTTTGATTTTGCCGCTTGCAGCGGCTACTTTATTGTGCACCCCACACTCACCCTGTGAGCGGTAGCGCAAAAGGATTACAGAGTAGGGCTTACAAAGGGTCATAATAATTAACCTCCGTTGTCAGGATATTATGGCACTGAATGTTACACAGTATTTCATTTACATTATTTGTTTAGTTCTATACATAAAGGGTAACTTATTCACAAATGCGTGAGTACAGGCGTGTGAGGCAGTATGTCTGGCCTCACACTTTGTTATTCACATTTACGTGAGAGGTATCCAAGCACATTGCGTATTTGGTTCTGTACATGAGAATTGATATAGTTACTAAGTGCAAAAAAGTGGATACAATCTTAATATGTCGGCTATCTTGCCATTAGAGATGAAGTGTTGTGCCATTTCACAAACAGTGTGCTTGGACCTGTCCCTAAAAGGTTCTATCTTCACACAGTCGAGGACGTAGTGTTCAAGTATGTGGCAATATGTATGGCCACACACTTTACATTTAGTTTTGTTTACATCTGCTTGAGAAACATACTGCCAAAGGTACTTATATCCTAACCTTAATCTAGCGGTTACAACATCTTGTAATCTAGTGATCTTGTTACTTGCTCCATATACATGTTTCACTTGATACATCTCATCATGGTAAACTATGGATCGACTAGTGCCTGTTTGCACTTGTGTACTTGCGTCAAACTCATCAATAAGTTCTTTCCTAATTACAGTTTTAAGGGTTCTTTTTGACAAACCCAAATTGTATTCAACGGTGTCTTTGTTAGACGCGAGTTTGGCGAGGGCATCAACTCTGTCATGTTTTATGAGGCCTATGTGAGAGGGGATCCACAACAGTTTGACCTTGACACCCCGGTCAACAAGGCACGCATATTGGTGTCTGGCTTCAGAGACAAGAGCGTGACAACCTGAGTCGAGGGTGCCAAGGGCAAGTAGTGAGGATAGAGAGTCAGTGATGATGAGACTGTCAGTAACAGTGGTTTCAATGAATTTAATAGCTGTGAGTATGGCAACTAATTCAGTTTGTAGAGTGGATGCCCAGTTGTTAATTCTAACTCCTTTCTCAATTATATTACCGTCAGGTTGAGTCACAACAATAGCACTTCCAGCCCTCCCACAGGCGGTGTTTAGAGATCCATCAGTGTAGATGGTCTGTGTGATATTATCATCAGTCTGTAGAGTGTGTATGTATTCAAGAGCTCTCAATTTGGCAGTGTGTTGGAGATAAATGTTTTGTATAATTAATTTTTTAGGCGGATACGTCGGTATTGTGATATCGAAGGGAACTGTCCGCTAGGGTGGCAGGAAGCGCTGTTGTGTCTCAACTTTGTACAGGTGGTCTAGTCCAAACATCTTCATATGTGTAGCTGTAGTTTGGATCCATTTAGACTCAGTAGTCCCATGGTTCATACATTCTAGCAATTTTAAGGAAACAATGTTATCAGGATCACCACGTAGAAGCCTCAGGGCTATCATGAGGTTGACTTCAATTATTCTATCTTTAACACTGGGTATACCTAGTTCTTTCCTCATATTAAGTACTTTAGTGCTCATGAGACATCCTAGGATAATTCTGGGGGCTTTATTTTGCATTTTCTCGAGCTTGTCAACGCCTTTCCCATCATGAAGGACCAGGGCTGGTGCGTGGTAATCTATCAGAGATCTTATATAGCCTAGGTACATTGTTTTAACAATTCTAATATTAGCACCATAGTGCGGGCTGTACCCCGCTACACTTCTAAGAGGTCTCAGTCTGTCAGTACATTGGCGAGTTAGCTGTTGTATGGCAGGTAGGGTACAAGGGACGGAAACCCCAAGATATTTAAAAGAAGAAACATAGTCAATAGTGTTGTTACCTAACTTGAACTTGGCGGGGCCGCGTTTGCGGTTACCAGCTTGTTTGTTGAACACCTTAGTTTTCTCAGTGGAGATAATAATTCCGAGGTGTTCACAGGCTGCGTATACATGGTTCAGGGTGGTTTGCATTTCACGATGAGTTTTAGTATGTATAAGAATATCATCAGCATAGCTGATTGAGATATTGCTGGGGTTGTCTGGTATTAAATTTAATAATGCATTCATAAGAACATTGAACAAAGTGGGGCTAAGTACTCCACCTTGAGGGGTACCAAGTTGCATATCTTTAACTGAGTGGGAGCTTGACGCCGCCCTCGCCAAGGGTAGGTCTACTTCCCCTGGAGAGGACGGAGTCACCTACAACATCGTTAGATTACTAAGGAGCGTGCCAGGCAATCCATTGTTGGTATTGTACAATATGAGTCATGCCGAGGGCCAACTACCCACATCATGGACCAGCAGTATTGTTGTACCTATACCGAAACCAGGACAGCCTGATGCTTTTCGTCCCATATCACTAACCAGCTGCCTGTGTAAAACCTTTGAGAGGATGGTTCTTGGCAGACTCTTATATAGAATCAGAGAACACATGTCTCCTAACATAAATGGCTTCACCCATGGTAAAGGTGTACATAATTGCATCACCACATTCCTAACTGTGCATGGTGATGAAAGGCACAGATACACCACATTTCTTGACCTAAAAGCTGCATTTGATATTGCCAATAGACAACTGATATTGTACGAACTAGCCAAAATGGATATAGGAGGTTAGGGGGCAGTGAAATTTTGCTCAAAGCTGCACTCTTCAGGCATTGTTCCTTATACATATTTAAGACTCCATGCCAAATTTGAAGCTGATATGTCGAGGTTTAGTCTGCCGCATTTTCTACTGAAATTTTTAAATTTACCTACAGTACTAGCCAAACAGCCGCTGTGGCGGTGCAATGTTCTGTTCAGTGTTTATCAACTTTTTTTTCATATCTCTTATTTCATTTAAGTTGTCTTGTTGCAGATGAGTATGGTGCTATGTCTATATTGATTATCAGCCTTTTCTCATTTCATTTCTCAATGTTGTGTTACTGTACTGTAATGTAGGGGAGACCTGGGTAAGTTGGCGCACTTGAAATTATTCAAATAGTTACCGTTAAGCAGTTGACACCGCCACTCGTGTGATGATAAAGAATGAGAAGACCGAGAAATGGAGTTCGAGGATGAGGGGTGAAAGATCATTATGTCATCATGGTTGAGCCTGGCAATGAATATCTCACACATGTGACTCCCAAGACTGGACACGGAAAGCAGATTGCCAAAACTATTCACGAGTTTCTGGTGGAGAAAAATCTAACCCAGCAGCCCATTGTGTGTGTTGGTTGTGATGGAACCAATGTAAATGTAGGATCAGAAAATGGAGTCATTCATCATCTTGAAATGTTACTTGGTCACCCGCTCCATTATTTCATATGTCAGCTTCACGGAAATGAGCTGCCTTTCCGCGCAGTTTTTTATCACTATGATGGTAAACCAAGTGGTCCTGAGCATTGGTGTGGTCCCATTGGAAAGCAGATCAAGGAGTCTTTGTCTGAGCTTCCAGTTGTCGCCTTCCAGCCAGTCAGTTTCCCTGATTTCCCTGTGTTTAATGATGAAGTGGAGAAAGATCTGTCCTGGGATCAGAAATACCTGTATAGCATTTGTAAAGGAGTTATCACAGGTGTTGTTGAAGATGACTTGGCTGCTATTGAGCCAGGTCCTCCCTGTGTGTCAAGGTGGAACACCTTATGGAGTAGAATCCTCAGGCTGTATGTAGCAACATCAAGACCCAGCCATGAGTTGAAAAGAATTGTCATTACAATAATAAAGTTCAGTGCTCCAATGTGGTTTTACATCAAGATACACCCTTACGTAACACACGGCTGAAGGAGCGTATTCCAGTCCCTGCTATATATGAAACACCTGAATAGTGAGGAGGAGACGATAGTGAAGAAGGCTGTCCAGAGAAATGCATACTTCGCCCACACAGATCAACTTCTTCTTGGTATGTGTGCAGATGAGGACATGACTGTTAGAGAAAAAGCTGTCTCAATGATAAGAACAATTAGAGAGGAGAATCAGCAAAAGGAAGAATGCACTGGCAGATCTGAAGAGGAGGAGGAAGATTCTGATGCTGCTGTTGACGAGAATTTGTTAAACTATACTGATGAGAAGGGTAAAGATGGAGATGGGAATGAGGATGTGCCTCCTGTAGTCAACATGAGAAAGGTGGTGACTCCGAAACTAAAGTGGCAAGCAAAAAACTATCATTCCATGATTAACTGGAGGAATGAACTCAAGACTGAGCCTCCTTACATTGCTTCTCTGTCAAATCTACAGGTTAATGATATTCTTGAGACACCATTAGTGGTGCCCAAGTGGCCAAACAACACTCAGGCGGTCGAGAGAGGCATAAAAGTGATGACTGAAGCTTGCACTGAAGTGACGGGATACGAATCGAGAGATGGATATATTAGGCAAAGATTATTGTCTAGGAAAATGATGCCAAGGTTCCGCACAAAAAAGAATTTCAATATGAACTTGTAATGATTTTCTATACGGTGTACCTGTAAAATAACATGTGAATTAAATCGATGTCACCCATGTAAAATTTATCATTATCCTGGAAAACATTAAATGACACCTAATTTTTGGTATACACTAAAAGTTGACAAAAAGTCGTTCGCGATGCGGCAGGGTAAGTATGCATGAAATGGCATGAAATTTTGCACAGGTGTTTGTTACAGCCATACAAATGATGCCTGAAAAGTGCAGCCTGCAACTCAAATAAAAGTGTTTTTTCCCTGCCCCCTATAGGAGGTAGGCTGTTACACTAGATAAGTGGTTACCTAACCAACAGAAGGGCTGCTGCACTGTTTCAGGGTTACAAAAGTGGTGGTCACAGGAGTTTGGTGGTGGTGGTGGTGTTGGTGGTCACAGGAGTGTTGTGGTGGTGATGGTCACAGGAGTGTGGTGGTGGTGATGGTCACAGGAGTGTGGTGGCGTTGGTGGTCACAGGAGTGTTGTGGTGGTGGTGGTGTTGTTGGTCACAGGAGTGTGGTGGTGGTGGTGGTGATGGTCACAGGAGTGTGGTGGTGGTGATGGTCACAGGAGTGTGGTGGTGGTGATGGTCATAGGAGTGTGGTGGTGGTGGTGATGGTCACAGGAGTGTTGTGGTGGTGGTGTTCTTGGTTACAGGAGTGTGGTGGTGGTGATGGTCACAGGAGTGTGGTGGTGTTGTTGGTCACAGGAGTGTGGTGGTGGTGGTGGTGGTGATGGTCACAGGAGTGTGGTGGTGGTGGTCGTGGTGGTGATGGTCACAGGAGTGTGGTGGTGGTGTTGTTGGTCACAGGAGTGTGGTGGTGGTGATGGTCACAGGAGTGTGGTGGTGTTGGTGGTCACAGGAGGGTGGTGGTGGTGGTGGTGGTGGTGGTGGTGACAGGAGTGTTGTGGTGGTGGTGGTGATGGTCACAGGAGTGTTGTGGTGGTGTTGGTGTTGTTGGTCACAGGAGTGTGGTGGTGGTGATGGTCACAGGAGTGTGGTGGTGTTGGAGGTCACAGGAGTGTTGTGGTGGTGGTGATGGTCACAGGAGTGTGGTGGTGTTGGTGGTCACAGGAGTGTGGTCGTGGTGATGGTCACAGGAGTGTGGTAGTGTTGGTGGTCACAGGAGTGTAGTGGTGGTGATGGTGTTGTTGGTCACAGGAGTGTGGTGGTGGTGATGGTCACAGGAGTGTGGTGGTGGTGATGGTCACAGGAGTGTGGTGATGGTGTTGTTGGTCACAGGAGTGTGGTGGTGGTGATGGTCACAGGAGTGTGGTGGTGTTGGTGGTCACAGGAGTGTTGTGGTGATGGTCACAGGAGTGCGGTGGTGTTGGTGGTCACAGGAGTGTTGTGGTGGTGGTGTTGTTGGTCACAGGAGTGTGGTGGTGGTGGTGGTGGTGGTGATGGTCACAGGAGTGTGGTGGTGGTGGTGGTGTTGGTCACAGGAGCGTGGTGGTGGTGGTGTTGTTGGTCACAGGAGTGTGGTGGTGGTGATG
The DNA here is from genome assembly GCA_958450375.1 of Homarus gammarus. NCBI lineage: Eukaryota > Metazoa > Arthropoda > Malacostraca > Decapoda > Nephropidae > Homarus > Homarus gammarus. The sequence continues at coordinate 12,115 of CAUDMG010000373.1, read as the reverse complement.
GTCACAGGAGTGTGGTGGTGGTGGTTGTGATGGTCACAGGAGTGTTTTGGTGGTGGTGGTGATGGTCACAGGAGTGTTGTGGTGGTGGTGGTGGTGATGGTCACAGGAGTGTTGTGGTGGTGGTGGTGGTGATGGTCACAGGAGTGTGGTGGTGGTGGTGGTGGTGGTGATGGTCACAGGAGTGTTGTGGTGGTGGTGTTGTTGTTCACAGGAGTGTGGTGGTGGTGGTCACAGGAGTGTGGTGATCACAGGAGTGTGGTGGTGGTGGTCACAGGAGTGTGGTGGTGGTGGTGGTGGTTACAAGAGTGTAGTGGTTGTGATGGTCACAGGAGTGTGGTGGTGGTGGTGGTGGTGATGGTCACAGGAGTGTGGTGGTGGTGGTGGTGGTGATGGTCACAGGAGTGTGGTGGTGGTGGTGGTGGTTACAAGAGTGTAGTGGTTGTGGTGGTCACAGGAGTGTGGTGGCGGTGGTGATGGTCACAGGAGTGTGGTGGTGGTGGTGGTGGTTACAAGAGTGTAGTGGTTGTGGTGGTCACAGGAGTGTGGTGGTGGTGGTGGTGGTGGTGATGGTCACAGGAGTGTGGTGGTGGTGGTGGTGGTGATGGTCACAGGAGTGTGGTGGTGGTGGTGGTGGTTACAAGAGTGTAGTGGTTGTGGTGGTCACAGGAGTGTGGTGGTGGTGGTGATGGTCACAGGAGTGTGGTGGTGGTGGTGGTGGTTACAAGAGTGTAGTGGTTGTGGTGGTCACAGGAGTGTGGTGGTGGTGGTGATGGTCACAGGAGTGTGGTGGTGGTGGTGGTGGTGATGGTCACAGGAGTGTGGTGGTGGTGGTGGTGGTGGTTACAAGAGTGTAGTGGTTGTGATGGTCACAGGAGTGTGGTGGTGGTGGTGGTGGTGATGGTCACAGGAGTGTGGTGGTGGTGGTTACAAGAGTGTAGTGGTTGTGGTGGTCACAGGAGTGTGGTGGTGGTTGTGGTGGTCACAGGAGTGTGGTGGTGGTGGTGGTGGTGATGGTCACAGGAGTGTGGTAGTGGTTGTGGTGGTCACAGGAGTGTGGTGGTGGTGGTTACAAGAGTGTAGTGGTTGTGGTGGTCACAGGAGTGTGGTGGTGGTGGTGATGGTCACAGGAGTGTGGTGGTGGTGGTGGTGGTGGTGGTCACAGGAGTGTGGTAGTGGTGGTGGTGGTCACAGGAGTGTGGTGGTGGTGGTGGTGATGGTCACAGGAATGTGGTGGTGGTGGTGGTGGTGGTTACATGAGTGTAGTGGTTTTGGTGGTCACAGGAGTGTGGTGGTGGTGGTGATGGTCACAGGAGTGTGGTGGTGGTTGTGATGGTCACAGGAGTGTGGTGGTGGTGGTGGTCACAGGAGTGTGGCGGTGGTTGTGATGGTCACAGGAGTGTGGTGGTGGTGGTGGTCACAGGAGTGTGGCGGTGGTTGTGATGGTCACAGGAGTGTGGTGGTGGTGTTGGTGGTCACAGGAGTGTGGTGGTGTAAGGTGGTGGTGATGGTCACAGGAGTGTGGCGGTAGTTGTGATGGTCACAGGAGTGTGGTGGTGTAAGGTGGTGTTGGTGGTCACAGGAGTGTGGCGGTAGTTGTGATGGTTACAGGAGTGTGGTGGTGTAAGGTGGTGGTGATGGTCACAGGAGTGTGGCGGTAGTTGTGATGGTCACAGGAGTGTGGTGGTGTAAGGTGGTGGTGATGGTCACAGGAGTGTGGCGGTAGTTGTGATGGTCACAGGAGTGTGGTGGTGTAAGGTGGTGGTGATGGTCTTAGGAGTGTGGCGGTAGTTGTGATGGTCACAGGAGTGTGGTGGTGTAAGGTGGTGTTGGTGGTCACAGTAGTGTGGCGGTAGTTGTGATGGTCACAGGAGTGTGGTGGTGTAAGGTGGTGGTGATGGTCACAGGAGTGTGGCGGTGGTTGTGATGGTCACAGGAGTGTGGTAGTGTAAGGTGGTGGTGATGGTCACAGGAGTGTGGTGGTGATGTTGGTGGTCACAGGAGTGTGGCGGTGGTTGTGATGGTCACAGGAGTGTGGTAGTGTAAGGTGGTGGTGATGGTCACAGGAGTGTGGTGATGGTGGTGGTCACAGGAGTGTGGTGGTGGTGTTGGTGGTCACAGGAGTGTGGCGGTGGTTGTGATGGTCACAGGAGTGTGGTAGTGTAAGGTGGTGGTGATGGTCACAGGAGTGTGGTGGTGGTGGTGGTCACAGGAGTGTGGTGGTGATCACAGGAGTGTGTTGGTGGTGTTGGTGGTCACAGGAGTGTGGCGGTGGTTGTGATGGTCACAGGAGTGTGGTAGTGTAAGGTGGTGGTGGTCACAGGAGTGTGGTGGTGGTCACAGGAGTGTGGTGGTCACAGGAGTGTGGTGGTGGTCACAGGAGTGTGGTGGTCACAGGAGTGTGGTGGTGGCCACAGGAATGTGGTGGTGGTCACAGGAGTGTGGTGATGGTCACAGGAGAGTGGTGGTTGTGGTGGTTACAGGAGTGTGGTAGTGTAAGGTGGTGGTGATGGTCACAGGAGTGTGGTGGTGGTGGTGGTCACAGGAGTGTGGTGGTGGTCACAGGAGTGTGGTGATGGTCACAGGAGAGTGGTGGTTGTGGTGGTCACAGGAGTGTGGTAGTGTAAGGTGGTGGTGATGGTCACAGGAGTGTGGTGGTGGTGGTGGTCACAGGAGTGTGGTGGTGGTCACAGGAGTGTGGTGATGGTCACAGGAGAGTGGTGGTTGTGGTGGTTACAGGAGTGTGGTAGTGTAAGGTGGTGGTGATGGTCACAGGAGTGTGGTGGTGGTGGTGGTCACAGGAGTGTGGTGGTGGTCACAGGAGAGTGGTAGTTGTGATGGTCACAGGAGTGTGGTAGTGTAAGGTGGTGGTGATGGTCACAGGAGTGTGGTGGTGGTGGTGGTCACAGGAGTGTGGTGGTGATCACAGGAGTGTGTTGGTGGTGTTGGTGGTCACAGGAGTGTGGCGGTGGTTGTGATGGTCACAGGAGTGTGGTAGTGTAAGGTGGTGGTGGTCACAGGAGTGTGGTGGTGGTCACAGGAGTGTGGTGGTCACAGGAGTGTGGTGGTGGTCACAGGAGTGTGGTGGTCACAGGAGTGTGGTGGTGGCCACAGGAATGTGGTGGTGGTCACAGGAGTGTGGTGATGGTCACAGGAGAGTGGTGGTTGTGGTGGTTACAGGAGTGTGGTAGTGTAAGGTGGTGGTGATGGTCACAGGAGTGTGGTGGTGGTGGTGGTCACAGGAGTGTGGTGGTGGTCACAGGAGTGTGGTGATGGTCACAGGAGAGTGGTGGTTGTGGTGGTCACAGGAGTGTGGTAGTGTAAGGTGGTGGTGATGGTCACAGGAGTGTGATGGTTAGGCTGGGCCAGAAAAGGGGTTATTTTCAAGAATTTATACTACAAGGTTGTAAGTTACCTAAAAGTTGTGAATGGGTATCAGGAACAAACCCATGATAAAATTTTTATTTTTAAATGACATCTTACGGTCAGACAGTCCGTTACCATAGCAACCGTTTCCGGCAAGACAACAAATTGACTAAATTGATGATTTCTCAGGCTGTGAATGACCGTCAGGGTTCATGTTGGTACCAAAATATGCAGAAAAGACAGCCAAAGAGCATAGAACATATACACAATGTCTGTGAAACAATTAATTCCACATTTAAATAAAAAAACACATTTTCTTCACATTTATGGTCAATTTTATTGAACAAAATAAAAATTAGTTATCCCGAAATCTACCAATGGAAGTCAATTACTTCTAAGTAACATCAGTACACAATACACACTCATATTAGTCCCAACTGTACGAAACGGAGGCCAGTGACTTTTTTGTCACAACCTCAGTTGACGTTGCCAGTCCATGCAGCTTCTCTCGGACACCCTTCACAACTCTGTATAGTGCCTGGAGCTGCTCTTCAGATTTGGGGGCCTTGTTTGTGTTCAAATCTGTGGCGAGTCCTAGTGCCCGCTCTGCTGCGTCATTGACAACAGGGAGGTTGGCCACAACTTTCTTGCCATGACGGTAGTTGTCCGAGGTGGTCCATTGTGCAACGGGGAGCTTGACAAAGCTGGAGTCAATACCCAAGAGCTCAAACATGCTCCAAGAGTCATGTCCAATGAAGTCTTTGAGGGCTTTACTGCCCAATTGATGTGAGGCTGGCATCTCCTGTTTTCTTGTCTCTGGACTGTCTGTCGCGTCATGGTACCTCAGCATAGCCTTTCTCATCGTCTGTTTGTCAGATGATGTTCGGTCCGAGAACAGTGCCAAAGAGACCAATCTCTCTGAGAGATACCACAAATGCTTTTGTAGCTTCTGTCTGGCCGGAACGACAAAGGAGAGAAATTTGGCAGGCCACTTCATTGGGTCCTTGCTGATACTGGCCTCTGCCTTGAGGAGGTTCTTCATTAGTGCCAGGTCATTCGATGGTGCATCGGCAGCACTCGTGCACGTTAACCATGCTTTCGTGTAGAAGATTGCCAAGAATACAGCAAGACTGGTGATGTCTTCCAATTCTTCGGGTGCATATACATCCCCAAGCTGGCATCGGAAGAGTGCCACCTTAAACGTGTACAAAGTCTTGCTAATCCAACGGGCGTGATGGAATGCCCCAGGTGCTTTGATGGTGATGGATCTCCGACCGGCAGGGACGGTCCCTCCAAGAAACAGCAGTGTTAGTTCTGCCAGCTCCAGGTAGTCATGTCGAAGTGTCTCCTTGGTGCTGTTCTCGATCCATGTCTGAAGGAAGGTGATGGTGTTATGTATATAGCCCATCAACTCTCTTTGTGGAGCAGTCACCTCGACCAATGAGTAGTTGTTATGGTTCAATTCGCTCCAATTGTTCACCAGTCGCTTGAACAGCTGTTCATTGGGTCCTGTGGTTGGGCCATACACAATTGAGCAAGATGCCCCCCCAATCAACTCATGGATGTGGTGTCTACATGCCAGTTGCAGAAGACTTCTACCAAACTCTGTCTCCAGTCTTACGACGACTCCACTCCAGACCCCAGAGTTCACTGCAGTTGTGTCAAAGACAAGAGCACCTATCCGGGATGTGTCCAGTGGATGGTCATTGAGGACCTGGAAAGAAAATAAATAGAATAAGGTGACTAACACATGCTAATATACAGTTAATCAATGAACGAGCATTTGTTATCGTTATTTATTACACGATCAGTAATCAACGAAGCGAAGAGTGAGTTAATAATACAAAATAATACTGAATAATCTTTGCTGCCTCATTTTCAGCAGTTGACCTCCCTTCCATCCCAACAATTGATAGTAGAACTTCCTGGCCATCCGTCCCTGTCAGTATCACCGCCACTCGTTCCATGTCCTTGCCCACATGCATTAGGGACTTGATCAGCTTCCCATCCCAGTGTAGTGCATACATCTTGGAAGTGATATCGCCAAGTTGCCACTTAGTAATATCTGCCGCCTTCTCAAGCCTTGCAGACTGTCTACTCCTTCCCGTTGTGTTCACAGACAGGTTGTACTCCTCAAGGTTCTTCCCTCCATCTTTACGAAAGGCAGCAGCCAGTTCTGTCACCGCCCTATTTGAGATTGCGTACTTGTCAGCAATGAAGCAGGCTTCCATAGGAACACCTTCCATCTTCTTGCTGACCTTAGGGAGTGACACAGAAACAGTGTGCATTGGTATCTCAGTGGAATCTTCAGACTCAGGGTCGTGACTTTCTTCTACGGCATCTGCACTATGGGCAGCAGTGGCAGAGCGTAGACAATCCTTAGCTTTTCTCTCCTGCGCTGCCTGCTGATCAAGAAACTTGCGCTTCTGCCTTTTTGCTAGTTTCTGATCGCGTGGGCCCAGAGTTGCGGTGCGAGTAACCCCACGTACACCTTCCAGGTACAACCAGTCTTCCTTATCTGTCTGGTCTTGCTTCTCCAGCTGTTGTTTTGCTGCCAGTCTCTTCTCAAACTCACGTTGAACAATCCAAAATGTCTGCCTCGTCTTTACCAAAAACTCCTCCCTTTTCTTGGTCTCTGTATCTGTTGTCCTATTCCTCTTACTCTTCCTTAGTTTGTACTCCTTAATATCTGTAAGGATCATCTGCTCTATCGCTTGCCACGATTTAAGGGTAATACCAATATTTACCCACCAGTCCTGCAAGTCCTTTGTTACAAGTCTGGCGGCATCCAATGCGCTAGACTGAAGATGGCTGGCTTGCTGCAGTTGTTTATGATACCCATGGTACTGAAGAAGAACCTGTTCCCCTGTTGGTGGATAAGGGCCAGTGAATCCATGGTTTCCTGGTACACTGAAGATGGGGGGACACTTGTCAAAGAGCCACAGCAAGGTCTTGGTTTTGGTATTCATGCCTTTAGAAGTGAGGACCAGCAATTAGAAAACAAATATGCCTATTATTACATAAAGTTTGAATTTTATACACAAAATCTGAAACAAAAATGAGTTTTTTGCAAATATTTTTTATTGAATTGTATCACACCCACTGTCTAGTTGTCATATCATCTTGGGCTTTCAATTCTGCATCATTTGGTACCAGCAGCATCTCTGAGGGTCATTCAAAGCGTGATAAATCATTATTTTAGGCATTTTGTGTAGTTGTCGGTAATGGTTTCCACGGTAACAGACTGTCTTACCGTAAGACGTCAATTTTTTTTTACCAAATTTACATTTTTGTGTTCCTGACACTCACTCACAACTTTTAGGAAACTTACATTAAATTCTGAACAACTTTTTTTTTTTGGCCCAGCCTAGTGATGGTTGTGGTGGTGGTGGTCACAGGAGTGTGGTGGTGTTGGTGGTCACAGGAGTGTGGTAATGTAAGGTGGTGGTGATGGTCACAGTAGTATGAGGTGGTGTGTCAGGCCTACACTCAGCTCTTTCGTGTTATAGAGCCAGAAATCTCAGGCTTGGAACTAGTCATCAGGTAATACACGCCTTTCACTTTGAAAACTCGACTTGGTTTAACACAAATTATTTTTTTTACAGGGATTAATGTGCTTCGGCAGTGCCCAACCACAAGTAGTAAGTTTTTTCTCAGTTTCAGTATTTGGTATAATTTTTTCAATCTAATGTATAAATATGGGGTCAGTTTTAAAGCTGTTTTATAATTAACAGTTTATTATTAACAACTTTTGTTGGTGAATTGGTACCTGACATGATGCTGTGCCAGGTGGAGGTAGGGTGGAGGATTAGTGGTCTCATATTACTGACCGGATAGTATGTCAGGTCACCCTTCTTGGGTGGAGGATTAGTGGGTGTGGTGAAAGAAGACAAGAGTCGACCTTTTTCTAGGCTTTATTGTTCAAATAACTGACCAAAGGCAGTATGGCATCTGGATGATAAAAGAATATTCCAGTAAGTGAAGGGAACAATTACTATTACTAATATAATATAACCCCAAACAAAACAAAAGACAATGATAAGAAACATAACATATGTACATACACACATAACAAGATACAAGACATGGGCTCAAGTGTACAAGTGTAGCATAACTTCATTACAGTGGGTCTCATGACCTGAAGATGTCTTGAATAAAAATGAAACCTGAAGTATTTTAAGGGAGATTTATATTTCTTATGTTTATTTCGTGTTATAGAGCCAGAAATCTCAGGCTTGGAACTAGACATCAGGTAATACACGCATTTCACTTTGAAAACTCGACTTGGTTTAACACAAATTATTTTTTTTACAGGGATCAATGTGCTTCGGCAGTGCCCAACCACAAGCAGTAAGTTTTTTCTCAGTTTCAGTATTTAGTATAATTTTGTCAATCTAATGTATAAGTATGGGGTCTGTTTTAAAGTTGTTTTATAATTAACAATTTATTATTTACAACTTTTGTTGGTGAAATGGTAAAATTTTTATCAAAGTTAATTTGTAGAATCTTTTAGTTGTATAAAACTTTTTCTCTGTTGAAAGGATGAGGCAAAATTTTCATCAATAATAATATAATTGTTACAATAATCATGAAATATTTGACAACAAATATGATGAGACAGTTGACAGTCACATAACCTAATTATTTAGCCCAAAGAAAGAGAGTTTGTTATCTTCATGATGTGGTCATGGGTTTCATGTGCCCACCAACTCTCTGTATATAACAAGTGGGTCATGGGCCTCATGTGCCTACCAACTCTCTGTATATAACAAGTGGGTCATGGACCGCATGTGCCCACCAACTCTCTATATGTAGCAAGTGGGTCATGAGCCTCATGTGCCCACTAGCTCTCTGTATTTAACAAGTGGGTTATGGGCCTCATGTGCCCACCAACTCACAGCACATAGCAAGTGCGTCATGGGCGTTTTGTGCCCACTAACTCTCACTGTACATAACAAGTGGGTCATGGGCCTTGTGTACCCACTAATTCTCACTGCACATAACAAGTGGGTCATGGGCCTTGCGAGCCCACTAACTCTCACTGCACATAACAAGTGGGTCATGGGCCTTGTGTGCCCATTAACTCTCACTGCACGTAACAAGTGGGTCATGGGCCTTGTGTGCCCAATAAATCTTACTGTACATAACAAGTGGGTCATGGGCCTTGTGTGCCCACTAACTCTCACTGCACATAACAATCACACACACAGTGTTTGCTTACATAGTGTTGCCACTGTAGACAGGGTTAAGTACTAACCAGGAATAAAGTACTGTACTGTACAGGCAGACTATGATTTACAAAATGGTTATGTTACTGGAAACCTAATTTAAGGTTAGGATTCAGTGTAATGGTTCTTTAATTATAAAAATATAGTATAGTGCTTAGTGATACTAGTATTATATTTTATAAAAGATGAAATAATATCCTTTATATTTACATTATTATTTGCTGAATGAAAAACACTTGAATCTATTTTTAAATTGGTCTGATGTAAGTTGTAGGTACATAACATTGACCTCAAGATGGTGGTTGTGTGCGAGGGGAAGTGTTTCAACTTGTGCCTTTGAAACTTTTGTGGATTTGTTTTTCCTTTATTTTTTTACAATGACAACATTATCTACTGGCTCAAGAGCTGTAAACAGGCTGTAAGTGAAGTATAAATGTATACAGTACAGGAATACCTCGCTATTTGTAACCCCGCTTATCCTTAATTGATATACAACGCCCTTATTTGATATTAGCAAAGCATACCCCACTTATTGACAAATGAAATATTATGATACCCTACAGTAATACTCAAACTGGAGGGTAAGCAGCAGCTCTCATACTCCAACGTAAGGTTCTGTTTCACACACGCTCGTGTGAAGTAGGCCTATGTTATGCCTAAAGTCGTGAACATGTGTGGCAGGTCATCAACTACCGTCGCTACATCACCTTACCTCCCCCTACTGCACAGGTGGATCCTGTAATATCAAAAGGGGAGAAGGTCCAAGATGTGGGCATTTTGAGGTCATTTTGAAGACATGTGCACTTGATATTTGGAGATATTCAGAGGTCAATAGTCATTACTTTTCACTATAAAGAAAATGCCTGAGTACAATGCTGAATTAAAGAAAAAGTATTAGAATTTTCTGATGAAAAGGGGTGCTACTGACCCCAGAATCGACCCTGTACTAGAGCAACCTTTCAGTCGCTTTGTTGTTAGTTTTCAACTCAATTTTTTTAGTGAATGTATGTAGTCATATCCCCATTAGCCCGGAACAATTGGTGCAGAGCACTTCCGGGGATGACTGATTTCCGACTATCAAGACGACTTTCTCAAACCCTGAAAAATTCCTTATCCACGGAATCTTTTCTGGTTACTGGGAAAAGTTTCCGAGTGTCTTACACAGAGACGGACACTAGTCCACTTCCCCAGAACGTTTTCCTTGAGTCTAAAATCCCTGAGTCCGCAAATGCAGTCCTAATTAAGTTAGAAACTCCATTTCTTTGCTATAATAATCCAGAATAGTTTATCTAAAAGTTTAGTTAAATAAATATATTTAAAAATTAAAATTCTATAGGATATTGTCATGAATGAAACTGTGTGTTACAGCAAAGACTGGTATTTTCCACTCCCATGAAGCTGTGGGGGATTAGTGGGTCTCCTGTACCTGACCTGACATGATGCAGTACCAGGTGGAGGTAGGGTGGAGGATTAGTGGTCTCATATTACTGACCGGATAGTATGACAGGTCACCCTTCTTGGGTGGAGGATTAGTGGGTGTGGTGAAAGAAGACAAGAGTCGACCTTTTTCTAGGCTTTATTGTTCATATAACTGACCAAAGGCAGTATGGCATCTGGATGATAAAAGAATATTCCAGTAAGTGAAGGGAACAATTAATATTACTCATATAATATAACCCCAAACAAAACAAAAGACAATGATAAGAAACATGACATATGTACATACACACATAACAAGATAGAAGACACGGGCTCAAGTGTACAAGTGTAGCATAACTTTATTACAGTGGGTCTCATGACCTGAAGATGTCTTGAATAAAAATGAAACCTGAAGTATTTTTAGGGAGATTTATATTTCTTATGTTTATTTCGTGTTATAGAGCCAGAAATCTCAGGCTTGGAACTAGTCATCAGGTAATACACGCATTTCACTTTGAAAACTCGACTTGGTTTAACACAACTTATTTTTTTACAGAGATCAATGAGCTTCGGCAGTGCCCAACCACAAGCAGTAAGTTTTATCTCAGTTTCAGTATTTTGTATAATTTTGTCAATCTAATGTATAAATATGGGGTCAGTTTTAAAGCTGTTTTATAATTAACAGTTTATTATTAACAACTTTTGTGGGTGAAATGGTACATTTTTTATCAAAGTTAATTTGTAGAATCTTTTAGTTGTATAAAACTTTTTCTCTGTTGAAAGGATGAGGCACAATTTTCATCAACAATAATCATGAAATATTTGACAAAATAATGATGAGACAGTTGGCAGTCACACAACCTAATTATTTAGCCCAAAGAAAGAGAGTTTGTTATCTTCATGATATGGGTCATGGGTCTCATGTGCCCACCAACTCTCTGTATATAACAAGTGGGTCATGGGACTCATGTGCCCACCAAATCTCTGTATATAACAAGTGGGTCATGGGCCTCATGTGCCCACCAACTCTCTGTATATAACAGGTGGTTCATGGGCCTCATGTGCCCACCAGCTCTCTGTATATAACAAGTGGGTTATGGGCCTCATGTGCCCACCAACTCTCTGTATATGACAGGTGGTTCATGGGCCTCATGTGCCCACCAGCTCTCTGTATATAACAAGTGGATCATGGGCGTTTTGTGCCCACTAACTCTCACTGCACATAACAAGTGGGTCATGGGCCTTGTGTGCCCACTAACTCTCACTGTACATAACAAGTGAGTCATGGGCCTTGTGTGCCCACTAACTCTCACTGCACATAACAATCACACACACAGTGTTTGCTTACATAGTGTTGCCACTGTAGACAGGGTTAAGTACTAACCAGGAATAAAGTACTGTACTGTACAGGCAGACTATGATTTACAAAATGGTTATGTTACTGGAAACCTAATTTAAGGTTAGGATTCAGTGTAATGGTTCTTTAATTATAAAAATATAGTATAGTGCTTAGTGATACTAGTATTATATTTTATAAAAGATGAAATAATGTCTTTTATATTTACATTATTATTTGCTGAATGAAAAACACTTGAATCTTTTTTAAAATGGTCTGATGTAAGTTGTAGGTACATAACATTAACCTCAAGATGGTGGTTGTGTGCGAGGGGAAGTGTTTCAACTTGTGGCTTTGAGACTTTTGTGGATTTGTTTTTCCTTTATTTTTTTACAATGACAACATTATCTACTGGCTCAAGAGCTGTAAACAGGCTGTAAGTGAAATATAAATGTATACAGTACAGGAATACCTCGCTATTTGTAACCCCGCTTATCCTTAATTGATATACAACGCCCTTATTTGATATTAGCAAAGCATACCCCACTTATTGACAAATGAAATATTATGTTACCCTACAGTAATACTCAAACTGGGGGGTAAGTAGCAGCTCTCATACAGCAACGTAAGGTCTGTTTCACACACGCTCGTGTGAAGTAGGCCTAAGTTATGCCAAAAGTAGTGAACATTTGTGGCAGGTCATCAACTACCGTCGCTACATCACCTTACCTCCCGCTACTGCACAGGTGGATCCTGTAATATCAAAAGG
>CAUDMG010000372.1:6022500-6063775 GCA_958450375.1 Homarus gammarus | reverse complement strand
GAGAGATCACAAATAAGTATACCCTTACGTCTATAGAATTTTATCCCTCATCAATTTCAAAACATTATCAAAACAGTGTCATTACTTACCTTATTTACACACACAGACACAGACAGACAGACAGACAGACCATTGTTGTTGATCCCCAGCAGTAAACAACAACAAACACACGCTTCCCAACCCTCATTTGTTTTATACGTACCTGAAGGAAAAAAAAAAAAACAGAGAAAAAAACACACATTAAAACATGACTACCACAATATACATTAATGCACTAAAACAAACACGGTGTTAAGATGTGTACAAGGGGGTGGGGGGGGGGTAGGGGATGGGGGAGGGAGGGAGGGAAGGGGAGGGAGGGAGGGAGGGAGGGAAGGGGAGGGAGGGAGGGAGGGTAGGGGATGGGAGGGAGGGGGAGGGAAGGGGAGGGGCAGAGGTCAATGGTGTCAAGTTATTTGCCGACATAATTTGCGTCTTATCACAGTCAAAACAAGAGTGGTATGTGACTGTGTAAGTAAGTAGAGTGTAGAGAACGTCCCCAGCCCACTCTCCCACCCCGCCCACCCACCCACCCTGCCCACCCACCCATCTACTTGACTTATCACCTCAGTACCCAACATGTCAAGACACTTTGTTGACTACCGATAATAATAATAATAATAATAATAATAATAATAATAATAATAATAATAGTTATACCAATACTACTACTACTACTACTACTACTACTACTACTACCACCACCACCACTACTACTACTACTACTACTACTACTACTACTTACAATAATAAATAATAATAAAAATAAATAATAAAAATACTACTAACAACAACAATAAAACAACAACTTAAACACTTTACCACAACACCATTTCCAACACAAACCAAATTTTACAACCCCCCCCCTACCCCCCACCCCCCAACATCTGCTGAATGAATCCCCATGTTTGTGGATCTGATAAACCAAGAAGTTGTCAACACACGTAAATAAACTGTTGTGTCACACCTATCAGATATGGCCAGAGCAAGGTGCGGTCTTGGGTATGAGAGTTTGTTGACCAAACTGGAGTGGTCCACTGAAGAATTGGCGAAGGCCAAGTTAGAAATTGAGAGGGCCACGTTGGAGAACTTGAAATTAAGGGAAGAGATGGCGATGTTAAAAGGAGAGGCTGGACGAGTAAAGCCAGTGGCTGACGAAAAATCAAGCGAGTGGAAAATTGTGAGTAGTGGGAAGACAAAGCTTTTGGTGAAGAAGCACACCAAGGATACGACAACAACGACAACAACAGCTAAGTGTACCAACCCGTTCAGTCCCTTGATAGACGAATTGGACGTTAGTACAGTCAGGGAAAGGGATGACAAGGAAGGTATAAAAACTTTAATTGTTGGTGACTCACAGGTAAGGTACATGGACAGGGCCTTTTGTGGTAAAAACAAAAATAGGATGAGGGTGTGTTTGCCAGGAGCTGGGGTGGGGGATATAATTGACAGGATGGACAATATCTTGTCTGGTAATGGGAACAAACCCATTATCTGCCTCAGTGCAGGAGGCAATGATATTGGCCGGTGTAGGAGCGAGGAGCTTCTTGATAAGTTCAAGGCAGCCATAGATAGTATTAGGACTAAGGGAGGGATCCCTATCATATGCGGTGTCCTGCCTAGAAGGAGAGTTGGCAGTGAATGGTTGTCAAGGGCAGTTGGTGTTAACGACCGTCTTGACAGATATTGCAAGTCAATATCAGTCCCATTCATTGACAACTGGGACAACTTCTATGGCAGAAGGGACCTTTATGCTAGGGATGGGGTGCACCTGTCTAGGGATGGAGTAGCAACCCTGGCTGGGGCTCTAGAGGGGGCAGTTCAAAAGATATCGAAGTCTTTAAACTGCTAAGAGAACATAGGGGCACGGGGGTGGAGGAGACTGCAGTGGGAGCGGGTAAACAAGGCGAAAGATTACAGGGAAATAGTGTTAGGAATGATGACATAACTAAATTAGACAGGGAGTTTAAAACTAAACGCGGTAAGGGAAGGACTCAGAACACGACTAACTTAAATGTATATTACGCGAACAGTAGAAGTATGAGAAACAAAATGGATGATATTAGGGCCTTGGTATGTACCGAAGAAATCGATATAATTGCATTCACTGAAACATGGATCAACCTAGACACACGTGAATTACCAGTCGAATACCAAATTGCGGGTTACAAACTGTTCCATACCGATAGGCAGACCAGGAAAGGAGGCGGAGTAGCAATCTATGTTAGGGATAACCTGAAGTGTGAAATAAATAAGGAAATAAAAACTGAGAGGAATACAGAAACAATTTGGATAGAATTAAGCGACGGTCGGGAAAAATTAATCACAGGAGTAATATATAGACCCCCCAATCTTGACAGAGTCAATGAGCGACTTATCTGGGATGAAATGCGCAGGGCTTTCATACACAACAAAGTCTGTATAGTAGGCGACTTTAACCTTGGCCAAATAGATTGGACCGACCTTACGGGAAACTCAGAATCAGAGGATTTTCTCGAGACGATCCAGGACTGTTTCCTAAGTCAACATATAACCGAACCCACACGGGGTAATAATATATTGGATTTAGTTTTGTCAAACAGAGAAAACCTCATTAGCAATGTCGAGGTAGGGAACGAACTTGCAAACAGCGATCACAAAGAAATTCGATTCCAGTTAGATTTTCAGGGCAGACGTAAGGAAAATTCCACTAAAGTACCAGATTTCAGAAGGGCAAACTTTGACAGTTTAAAGAGGCAGCTGAGAGAGGGGGTGTCGCGCTTGGCCGTGAACCTGACAGATGACACCGACCTGATAACGAGATCTGAGATTGCCGAGTTCCACGACAATTTAAATAGTGAGTTACTTAATGCACAAAGGCAGAACATACCATACAAAAAACTCAGATCAAACAACAATGACCCTAAATGGATAAATAATTATTTAAAGAACATCATTGGCCAAAGGAAGGCTATAGGTAGAAGGATAAATCGTGGCGAAATTCACCTCCGGGACTATTATAGGGTATTGGCGAGTAGGGTTAAAACCGAGATAAGGAAAGCAAAGAGGAATAATGAGGTAAGGATAGCAAGGGAGGCAAAGACAAACCCCAAAGGATTCTACCAAATGTACCAAACTAAAACACGAGAAAAGATTGGACCAATACGGTCAGACTCCGGCGAGCTCACTGATAACGACGGAGAAATGAGCAATAATTTGAATAAATATTTTTCAACAGTTTTCACCAGCGAAAATTTAAACATGATACCCGAGGCACCGACTCTATTCAGAGATAGTGAAGAAAACAAATTAAGTGAGATAGTAGTGACTAGTAACGATGTTAGTAAGCAAATAGACAAACTAAAGCCTAATAAGTCACCTGGTCCCGATGAGATATTTGCCAGAGTATTAAAGGAATGTAAGGAAGAGCTTAGTATGCCCTTAGCAAAGTTGTTTAACATGTCCTTAAAAACAGGTGTAGTACCAGAATCCTGGAGGATAGCGAATGTAATACCGATCTTCAAGAAGGGGGATAGATCACTATCCTCTAACTACCGCCCAATCAGTCTAACATCAATAGTAGGCAAATTACTGGAAGCAATCATTTCAAACTCTATTCGAAATCACCTGGAGAAGCACAGATTGATCAATGATTCCCAGCATGGCTTCACAAGCGGACGTTCTTGCCTAACTAATCTATTAACATTCTTTTCATCAGTTTTCGAATCAGTGGACGAGGGGCACAATTATGATGTGGTATATCTCGACTTTAGCAAAGCCTTCGACAGAGTACCCCACGAAAGACTAATTAGAAAGGTAGAAGCTCATGGCATCAAAGGTGACATCCTTAAATGGATTAGGGCGTGGTTACAGGACAGGAAACAGCGAGTGAGCATTAACGGCACTAAGTCCCATTGGAGCAACGTCACAAGTGGAGTTCCCCAAGGCTCAGTACTTGGACCATTATTGTTTATTATATACATAAACGACATAGATATCGGCATAGACAGCAACATAAGTAAATTTGCTGATGATACTAAAATAGGACGTGTTATCAAATCTGACGAGGACTCGGCAAAACTACAGGAGGATCTAAACAAATTTTTCGAATGGTCTGAAAAATGGCAGATGAAATTCAACATTGACAAATGTAAAGTACTCAGTATAGGAAATGTAAACAGGGAAACCAGATACCAGATGAACAACGATGCCATAGAGAAATCCGACTGCGAGAGAGATTTAGGAGTAATGATAAGTAGGAACCTTAAGCCAAGTAAACAATGTGTTTTTGCTCGAAACAAGGCTAATAAAGTACTTGGGTTCATACAAAGGAGTGTTAGTTACAAGACTAGCGAGGTCATCCTAAAACTGTATCTTGCTCTTGTGAGACCACACCTGGATTACGCAGTCCAGTTCTGGTCACCGTATTACAGAATGGATATAGAATCCTTGGAAAGAATTCAGAGGAGAATGACAAGACTAATCCCGGGTATCAGGAACCTTGAGTATAGAGACAGGTTAAAGCATCTTAATTTGCACTCCCTTGAGAGACGTAGAGCGAGGGGCGACCTGATAGAGGTGTATAAATGGAAGGCAGGGCTAAACAAAGGGGACATTACAAAGGTACTCAAATTATCCAACCAGGAGCGAACTCGTAACAATGGTTTTAAATTGGACAAATTTAGATTTAGGCGTGAAATAGGTAAACACTGGTTTGGAAACAGAGTAGTGGATGAATGGAACAAGTTACCAAATATCATCATTAACTCGAATACGCTGAATTGCTTCAAACATAGGTTGGATGCTCATATGAGCAATAGGGGTTGGGTGTAAACGGGACTGCCCAGTATGGGCCAATAGGCCCGCTGCAGTTTCCTCCATTCTTATGTTCTTATGTTCTTAGGCAAATGACTAGACAGACAGGCAGACAGGCAGGCAGGCAGGCAGGCAGACAGACAGAGGGGAGGGGGCTAACATTACCTCCACCAGCAGCAGAAGTAAGTATTACCCGTCAGGAGGATTTTCTCTCCAAGGGCGTCATGGTGGAAAGCATTCACGAGAGAGAGAGAGATTATCTACATACGTAACCTCTCTCTCTCTCTCCCCCTCTCTCTCTCCCCCTCTCTCAAGGGTTACTGTACAGGTCTCTCTCTCTCTCTCTCTCTCTCTCTCTCTCTCTCTCTCTCTCTCTCTCAAGGGTTACTGTACAGGTCTCTCTCTCTCTCTCTCTCTCTCTCTCTCTCTCTCTCTCTCTCAAGGGTTACTGTACAGGTCTCTCTCTCTCTCTCTCTCTCTCTCTCTCTCTTGGGTTACTGTACAGGTCTCTCTCTCTCTCTCTGTCTCTCTCTCTCTCTCTCTCTCTCTCTCTACCACGCTAACCTAACCTAACCCCGCCGCCTTGCATAAGTAATCTACCGTTGTTTACATCGAGATTGTTTATAATGGTTCACCAGACAGTCTATTGTTTATAATGGTTCACCTGACAGTCTATTGTTTATAATGGTTCACCTGACAGTCTATTGTTTATAATGGTTCACCTGACAGTCTATTGTTTATAATGGTTCACCTGACAGTCTATTGTTTATAATGGTTCACCTGACAGTCTATTGTTTATAATGGTTCACCTGACAGTCTATTGTTTATAATGGTTCACCTGACAGTCTATTGTTTATAATGGTTCACCTGACAGTCTATTGTTTATAATGGTTCACCTGACAGTCTATTGTTTATAATGGTTCACCTGACAGTCTATTGTTTATAATGGTTCACCTGACAGTCTATTGTTTATAATGGTTCAACTGACAGTCTATTGTTTATAATGGTTCACCTGACAGTCTATTGTTTTTAATGGTTCACCTGACAGTCTATTGTTTATAATGGTTCACCTGACAGTCTATTGTTTATAATGGTTCAACTGACAGTCTATTGTTTATAATGGTTCACCTGACAGTCTATTGTTTATAATGGTTCACCTGACAGTCTATTGTTTATAATGGTTCACCTGACAGTCTATTGTTTATAATGGTTCACCAGACAGTCTATTGTTTATAATGGTTCACCTGACAGTCTATTGTTTATAATGGTTCACCTGACAGTCTATTGTTTATAATGGTTCACCTGACAGTCTATTGTTTATAATGGTTCACCTGACAGTCCTTTCTTTATAATGGTTCACCTGACAGGAGGGGGGAGGGGGTGAGGAAGGTAGGTAATGGTGGTAGTGGTGGTGGGTGGTAGTGATGGTGGTGAAGATGGTGAGGAGATTGTGGTGGTGATGGTGGTGGGGGTAGTGATGGTGGTGGTGCGCAGGAGTGATGCGCTGTTGGAGAATGTCAGCGTGACCTTCAGACTGATATTTCCGTCCAGTCCAGTGCATTAGCCTCTACCACCACCACCACCACCACAATCTCCACCTGCACCACCACCACCTGCACCACCACCACCTGCACCACTACCACCACCACAATCTCCACCTGCACCACCACCACCTGCACCACCATCTCCACCACTACCACCACCACAATCTCCACCTGCACCACCACCACCTGCACCACCACCACCTGCACCACCATCTCCACCACTACCACCACCACAATCTCCACCTGCACCACCACCACCTGCACCACCACCACCTGCACCACCATCTCCACCACTACCACCACCACAATCTCCACCTGCACCACCACCACCTGCACCACCACCACTACCTGCACCACCACCACCTGCACCACCATCTCCACCACTACCACCACCACAATCTCCACCTGCACCACCACCTGCACCACCACCACCTGCACCACCATCTCCACCACTATCACCACCACAATCTCCTCACCATCTTCACCACCACCATCACTCCCCCCACCACCATCTCCACCACAATCTCCTCACCTTATTACGGATATTTCACGGTTCGGTTATGGTTAGGTTAGGTTATGGTTAGGTTAGGTGAGGCTAGGTTATGGTTAGGTTAAGGTGCCTCTTGGTGCCCTGGTATACTTAAACCTTGTTAACACGCAACTAACACAGATTAAACCACCGCTAACCTAACCTAACCTTGTATTAGTTTTACGACACCTAGTTAACCGAAGTTTAACCTCCAGGGGGGGAAATTGTTAACACTCACTAGGGAATTTCTTATGTACTAGGGAACAATTATGTCAATACTAAGGAATTATTTTATGTACTAGGGAACAATTATGTCAACACTAGGGAATTATTTTATGTACTAGGGAAAAATTACGTCAATACTAGGGAATTCATAAATGGACCAAACCAAGATTTCTGTTCCTATGCTAAATGTTATCTTAGTGTCGCTATAAAGGTCAAATTCTTGTTTATCTTTGAGGAAAACATCAAAACAAAAGGTGTGTTTGTGTTTTATAAGTGACCTTGAGTGACCTTGAATAACTTTGGTAACCTTGTTTAAACACCTCACTGCCATCGTCACAATTTCTCTGTCTGTCTGTCTTGTAAACATTAAAATACGCTGTCAACAATAATCTAACTAACCCCACACACACACACACACACACAGTTGAATGACCGACCACCACCACTACCACCACTATCACCACCACTATCACCAGCGGGACACACACACACACACACGTGATCTGAGCGCGGCCATCCAACCCCCTCCCGTGTCCTTGATAATCAGAGAATATTCACACCACGTACAGTACGTTCACACTGAGGCCATATGTTCACACACCCATGTACGTACACGCCGGGGCCATGTGTACGTGGTAGTAGGGAGGGAAGGAGATAGAGAGGAGGAGGAGGAGGAGGAGGAGGAGGAGGAGGAGGAGGAGAGAGTGTGTGAGGAGAAAGGAATTTGTGAAAGGAAAAGGGAGCTCCTGAGAGAAAGGGGAGAGAGTGAGACAAGAGAAAGTGTGAGACAAGGGAGAGAAGAGCGAGAGGAAGAAGAGAAGAGCGGGAGGAAGAAGAGCGAGAGGAAGAAGAGTGAGAGAAAGAAGAGAAGAGCGGGAGGAAGAAGAGCGAGAGGAAGAGTGAGAGGAAGAAGAGTGAGAGGAAGAAGAGAAGAGAGCGAGACCAAAGAAGAGCAATACAACACCTCTCTCTCTCTCTCTCTCTCTCTCTCTCTCTCTCTCTCTCTGTTTACCTGAGCTCATAACACACCTGATACCGGAGTCATCTTTGCGATATTATTATTATTATTATTATTATTATTATTATTATTATTATTGTTATTATTATTGTTATTATTATTATTGTTATTATCATTGTTATTGTTATTATTATTATTATTATTATTATTCTTATTTTGTTGTAGTTATTATTATTGTTATTATTTTATTATTATTATTATTATTATTGTTATTGTTATTATTGTTATTGTTAGTTTTATTGTTTTTATTATTATTTTATTATTATTATTGTTTGTTATTATTATTGTTATTGTTAGTTATTATTGTTATTATTATTGTTATTATTATTGTTATTGTTAGTTATTATTATTGTTATTATTATTATTATTATTATTATTATTATTATTATTATTATTGTCATTGTTATTATTATTGTTATTATTGTTATTGTTAGTTATTATTATTGTTATTATTATTATTATTATTGTTATTGTTATTGTTATTGTTATTATTTATAACTACTACTACAACTACAACAACAAAAACAACAACTACTACCACCACCACTACTACAACCACGACTACAACTATTGTTATTATTATTACAACATGTGGATAAACAAGGTTGTGGGTGGAGGGTGGAACAGTTTACTCGCCCATCCACTGACCCGTGACAGAGGAACGCGCCCTTCAACTTCAACCACACTCTACTCTCTCTCTCTTCCACCCACTCAATCCCACTCCACCCACTCTACATTTTCTCCACCCCACTCCACTCTCTCTTCCCTCCCACTCCACTCTCTCTCCTTCCCACTCAACCATACTGCTACTCCACTCTCTCTCCCACTCACTCTACCCCTCTCTCTCTCCCACTCACTCTACCCCCCTCTCTCTCTCCCACTCACTCTACCCCTCTCCTCCCCTGAAAGTTATGCCGTACCTAATGCCCCAAAATCCCGCCTAAAAATGCCCCCCCCCCTCCTACAATACCCAGGGGAAGATAATGATATACATAGGAATAGCTGAACGCCCAAGGCACCAACACGAACCTAAACCTAACCTAAACCTAACCAGATACCAATAAGGACAAGGGGCATATGACACTACCCCCTAATGCCATGACAACACGGGTTTATCCTTGGCAGTGGTTTAGGTATAAATAAACAACTTGAGGCGGTTTAAACCCAGTCTGTCATGTCATAAATGTCAGAGGCGAACGACTTGAGGAGGGAATTAACGACCAAAATGTTTATGTGATTCGACAGTTAAGAGAGAGAGAGAGAGAGAGAGAGAGAGAGAGAGAGAGAGAGAGAGAGAATAACAACACACCTGGCTAGGGGCAAGACTTCACCTGTGTGTTCCGTGATGTGGGTCATTACGTGGCCCCCAGGTAGGAAGCGGCGACATATCACACCTGCTCTCTCTCTTTCTCTCTCTTCTCTTTCATATCCCACTCCATCCTCTCTCTCCTCCTACTCTAC
Source organism: Homarus gammarus (assembly GCA_958450375.1). Taxonomy (NCBI): domain Eukaryota; kingdom Metazoa; phylum Arthropoda; class Malacostraca; order Decapoda; family Nephropidae; genus Homarus; species Homarus gammarus. Next base: position 6,054,165 of record CAUDMG010000372.1, on the reverse strand, counting down.
AGCACATCTCTCTCTCTCTCTCTCTCTCTCTCTCTCTCTCTCTCTCTCTCTCTCTCTCTGACCTCCAGGTGTGTGAGATATGCAGAAGGTGTCCCGGTCTTATACAATAGTGAGGTAGTTTGGTGGTGTGGTAGAGTGGTAGCGTGGTAGTGTGGTAGTGTGGTGGAGTGGTTACATGACAAGGACTGAGCACAGACACATACCATATATGCCTGGGTGATGAGTGGCCAGTGTGTGTGTGTGTGTGTGAGGAGAGACAGGTATGTGGCACAGCTTAGGTTGGCACTAGTCCCCAAGACAGTGCCAGTGATGGGAATGATCACTGGCACTATGCGGTGTCAACCAGTGCCTAAGTGATCTGGCATTACACCAAGCTGATGTGTGTGGCTGGCTGGCTCATTGCACACACCACACCGTGTGACCTGCACTGCTACCACTACCACCATTATCATCACTATGACTACCACCACACAAACTACCATCACCACTAACCCTACTACCATCATCACCACCACCACCACCACCACCACCATTCCCCACCACCACAATCACCACTACTACCACCACCACCACCATCACTACTGTCACCCCTACTACCACCACCATCACCACTATCACCACCATCACCACCACCACTATCACCACCACCACCACTATCACCACCATCACCAGGCCACAAAGAGCAGTGTAGTGACCCGTGACATTCAATGCGGCTCAAATTTGCATAAGTGGATCTGTGGCCACACACACACACACACACACACACACACACACACACACACACACACACATCTTATCACGTTTATCATCCACACTTCCCTTGAACACAGCGTCGTCGTCATCATCATCATCATCATCATCATCATCACCATCGCTTACAATGATAATGCAAAAAACAACAACAATAATAATAAAAATAATAACAACAATAATAATAAAAATAACAACAAAAACACTATGCCACCATCACCATACCTTACAAATATAGCACAAAAAGTGGGTTAACCCATACCTGGAGTGCCAACCTCCCCTATTATAGCCTGGCACCTTAGGCCTGGCACCGTAAAACTGGCACTGCGAAATTTCTCACCTGTCACTACATACGCCTTCGTGACATTCATTAATCAGCTTTATTATGGATGTTACCTGTAGTGGCACTCTCTATCTTCCCCTCACTCTACCTGGTGGCACCCAATCCCCTCACTCTACCTATGGCACTCTCTATCTTCTCCTCACTCTACCTGGTGGCACCCAATCCCCTCACTCTACCTGTGGCACGCTCTATCTTCCCCTCACTCTACCTGGTGGCACCCTATTCCCTCACTCTACCTGTGGCACTCTCTATCTTCTCCTCACTCTACCTGGTGGCACCCAATCCCCTCACTCTACCTGTGGCACTCTCTATCTTCTCCTCACTCTACCTGTGGCACTCTCTATCGTCCCCTCACTCTACCTGTGGCACTCTCTATCTTCTCCCCACTCTACCTGGTGGCACCTTATCCCCTCACTCTACCTGTGGCACTCTCTATCTTCCCCTCACTCTACCTGGTGGCACCCAATCCCCTCACTCTACCTGTGGCACTCTCTATCTTCTCCTCACTCTACCTGTGGCACTCTCTATCTTCCCCTCACTCTACCTGGTGGCACCCAATCCCCTCACTCTATCTGTGGCACTCTCTATCTTCTCCTCACTCTACCTGTGGCACTCTCTATCTTCCCCTCACTCTACCTGTGGCACTCTCTATCTTCCCCTCACTCTACCTGTGGCACTCTCTATCTTCTCCTCACTCTACCTGGTGGCACCCAATCCCCTCACTCTATCTGTGGCACTCTCTATCTTCTCCTCACTCTACCTGTGGCACTCTCTATCTTCCCCTCACTCTACCTGTGGCACTCTCTATCTTCTCCTCACTCTATCTGTGGCACTCTCTATCTTCTCCCCACTCTACCTGGTGGCACCTTATCCCCTCATTCTACCTGTGGCACTCTCTATCTTCCCTCACTCTACCTGTAAAATCACCTGGTGGCACTCTCATTAACTCCCCCTCACTTCACCCTAACACGTTACCAGCGGCACTGACCCTCAATTACCACTCATTCTCTCACCTCCTCACATGTTACCAATGGCACCTTTACCTGGTGGCACCTTGTCTAACTGGCACTCTTCCCTGTGGCACTTGAATCATAAACACATATTTTACTTGATCTATTATAAGGATTTAAATTTCTTAGGTTAGGTTAGGTTAGGTTAGGTTTAGTTTCAGGTGATAAAAATGTCTTTGAAAATGATTTAGTCTTGAAATATTCGTTTAGTTACTTGACAATAACTCAAACTTACGAAAAATATTAAAAACTCACGAAATGTATTAAAAATTTCGTGAAATATACGACTCTTACCTGTCTTATACACCTGAATCTCTTACCTGTGTATTCATAACTCACCCAAAAAAACCACCTGAGATAAAACACCTAATTAACATTTACCTGTGATGGAGAATACAGGTAAGATTACACACACACACACACCTGACTAATTTATATCTGTATTTCCACGTAAAATTACACACACCTGTACTGTACACCGGACTGTGGTTCTAATTAAGGCTTTACCTGAGGTGCTGAGGTGCAGGTGAGATTACTGCTACCTGTCCTGTACACCTGTATATGTTTTATGTATTTCGTAACTCATTAAGATTTTACCTGAGGTGGGAACAAGGTGGGAAGGGGGGGGGGGCAGGGAGGGGAACAAGGGGTAGGGACAAGGGGAGGGACGAGGGGGGGGCAGGGAGGGGAACAAGGGGTAGGGACAAGGGGAGGGACGAAGGGGGGTAGGGAGGGGAACAAGGGGTAGGGACAAGGGGAGGGACGAGGGGGGGGGCAGGGAGGGGAACAAGGGGTAGGGACAAGGGGAGGGACGAGGAGGGGGGCAGGGAGGGGAACAAGGGGTAGGGACAAGGGGAGGGACGAGGGGGGGGCAGGGAGGGGAACAAGGGGTAGGGGTGGGTTACAAGGGCCTCAAGGTAAACCTGCTAATTAACAGGTGTAAATTAATACCTGATCAGTTACATTACACTAACACATTTACAACACAAATTAACAACACCATAACACACAACCTCACAACCCAAAACTCAACCACACCATGACACCTCAACCACAACCACACACAGACTCAACCAAGATAACCCAAATTACAACCTAACCTAACCTAACCACAACCACACACACACACACACACACTCAACCAAGATAACCCAAATTACAACCTAACCAACCATGACGCAACGAGACAAAAGATTTCCTCAACCAAAGCAAAAATCTCCTACATTTTATACGCTATACGCCGTGACGTCACCCGGCGTATAGGGGGGGGGGGGGGTTATAGGAAGAAGATGTGTGCGTTGGGGGTGTGTTGAGGGTGCGTTGAGTGTGTGTGTGTGTGTGTGTGTGTGTGTAAAACAATGATCAGTGCGCCATTAATCAGAACAATGGCGTGTTTAATTCATCCATAGACGGTGAAGTGCACAACCCCACGACGTTACACACACACACACACACACACACACACACACACACACACACACACACACAGGTGGGACTTATCATACTGGGGTGACCTCGAAATATAGCTAGTGGGGGGTGAGTGGAGAGGGGGAGAGGGGAGAGGGAGAGAGGGGGGAGGGGAGAGAGGGGGGAGGGGAGAGGGGGGAGGGGAGAGGGGAGAGGGAGAGAGGGGGGAGGGGAGAGAGGGGAGGAGAGGAAGGCAAGGGGCACGGGTATGTGAAACACGACACACATACACAGTTGACCTTGAGGGAGTGGGGGAGGGAGAGGGAGGGGGTGGGGAAGGAGGGGGGAGGTGATTTCCTGATGCACATTCAAGGGTAAAGGCGTACTACTACCCTCCCCCTCCCCCTCCCCCTCCTCCAGGTGCTACAGGTATTTACACTCCTGAAGAAGGGAGGGAAGGAGGGGAGGCACTTATATACGCACATACAGATATACGTAAATTATTCACTCATATGTACGTTTTTAGACATACATACATATAAACACACTTATATAGAATTACCGTGTGTGTGTGTGTGTGTGTGTGTGTCTCCTGTTTGTCTGTTTGTTTATTACACACACGCACACAAGCAAACAATTTAAGAGAAGTGCGGTAGAAAGCAAACGATAAAACAAATGAATAACAGACAATAACGGTAATAACGGACAATAACGGTAATAACGGAAAATAACGGTAATAACGGACAATAACGGTAATAACAGATAATAAAGGAAAATAACAGACAGTACATAATGTCACGCGTCTCATTACAAGTTTTACCTCCTCCTCTTCTTCCTCCTCCTCTTCTTCCTCCTCCTCTTCTTCCTTCCCCTCTCTCATCCCCCTTCCTCCTTTATTCACCCATCTCTTCCCCTCCTACCTCACCCCCTTCCCTGATACCCACCCCTTTCTTTACCCCCTCACCTCCCCCTCCCACCAGACCCCTTCCTTCTCACCCCACCTCCTCTCCTCCCCAGCTTTCTCCCCGGGGCGCCAAATCCGCCTTAATGACTGTTAATCATTAGACTCTCTCAGTGATTTCGACGCAGCGTCATCTTCTTCTTCTTCCCCAATGAAGCATGACGCAAGGGAGATGGTGAATCAAGATGCTAGTACCCCCCCCCTCCCCTCCCCTCCCCCTTACCACCATAACCAACCACCCTCACCTCACTACCACCATAATCATTCCTCTTACCACCACCACCACAACCATTCTACCACCACTACCACTACTAACCTATCACCACCACCACAACCATTCTACCACCACTACCACTACTACCCCATCACCACCACCACAACCATTCTACCACCACTACCCCATCACCACCACCACAACCATTCTACCACCACTACCACTACTACCCCATCACCACCACCACAACCATTCTACCACCACTACCACTACTACCCCATCACCACCACCACAACCATTCTACCACCATTACCACTACTACCCCATCACCACCACCACAACCACTACTACCCCATCACCACCACCACAACCATTCTACCTTTACCATTACAACCATCACATCACCACCATAACCACTAACCCCATCACCAACCATCAACCACCACCCCCTACCACAATCAACCACTACCAAAGACACACACAACCACCAACCCCTACCACAATCAACCACTACCAGAGACACACACAACCACCACCCCCTACCACAATCAACCACTACCAAAGACACACACACAACCACCAATCCCTACCACAATCAACCACTACCAGAGACACACACAACCACCACCCCATACCACAATCAACCACTACCAAAGACACACACACAACCACCAATCCCTACCACAATCAACCACTACCAGAGACACACACAACCACCACCCGCCTCTCCCAGTTATCAGTCCCCAGCTTCCTTTCACTAATAAACAAGAAGGTTTCATTTGTGGCGTTATCTTGGTGACGACGCTCCACCTCAACCACAGCTGAGAGAGAGAGAGAGAGAGAGAGAGAGAGAGAGAGAGAGTTAAGGAGGGAAAAGTTAACCCACGACACTCCTGTAGAGAAAGTGTAACAGGATGGAACAGGAACAGGAACAGGAACACACACAAACACACAGTCTCTCTCTCTCTCTCTCTCTCTCTCTCTCTCTCTCTCTCTCTCTCTCTCTCTCTCTAAGGCAGAGTGAGTGAGTGAAAGTTTATGTATGTATGTATGTGTGTGTATGTATGTGTATGTAAGAGTGTGTGCTTGTACATATTTATCTGTGAGTATATGAGTGTGTATGTATGAGTGTGTATGTCCGTGTGTGAGTGAGTGAGTGTACACATGTAAGGTTGTAAGCCATCCCAGTTCATCTCAAACACTTCACAACACTACTCGGTTACATCACGTTCAAGACACTCTGTTCAATTGTTCAAAGATGTAATAAAAATAAAACACGTAGAACAACACAAATATTAATGGTATCACTTTAAAAGGATATTCATTAAGTCTCTTTTTCATCCTACTAGAGTATAAGTCGAGGGGGTGACAGACACTTCCGAATCCCGACGCCATGAACCCTTGTGATACGAACCAGTGAACCCCCGAGATCCGAAAAGCTTGAAATTTGAAGCCTTTTTAACCCCCAGGCCCCCAATTTGTGAATTTTGAACCCTTTGAAATTGAATCTGTGCCTTTGAATTCGAATTTGAACCTTAGAAACCGAATCCAAACCACTGAATCCGAATCCAAACCACTGAATCCGAACCCAAACCACTGAATCCGAACCCAAACCTCTGAATCCGAACCCAAGCCACTGAATCCGAACCCAAACCTCTGAAACCGAATCCCAACCTCTGAATCCGAATCTTAACCTCTGAAACCGAATTCCAAACCTCATGAATCAGAAACCGAACACAACACCCCACGAAACCCGGACCCCTCACCCCGCTACGCATATAACCGAGTCACATTTAAAATTATCTAAACCTGAAGTTGTTGGTGTTTTAAAAATGCTTACAGCGACCTTGGACTATTGCCTGTGTGGGTAAAAAAAGTCTCCTAACTTGTATAAATATCAAAAGGTGCCAAAAATAATGTGTGAGAGAGAGAGAGAGAGAGAGAGAGAGAGAGAGAGAGAGAGAGAGAGAGAGAGAGAGAGAGAGAGAGACCTTTCACTCCTCCAAAACACACACACACACACACTACCCGTCTTCCCATCTGCGCGATAAACCAACTTTGACGATACCAGAAAGTGACATTACATCCGGGTTGCATTGTCAGGGACTACGACTACCACTACGACGTTAGGTTAGGTTAGGTTATAACTTAACCTAACCTTACGTAATCCAACCTAACCTAACCCTAACGTTTTTTCTTTTTATTATTATTTATTGGGCACTCGCCTACATCCTTGTGTAAGGTGAAGCGCAGAAGCGTTTACAGCGCCCAACAGGGAAGCATGATAAGTTCATGCTTGCCTTTATGTCTCATGAGTTAAGGGCGTAGAAGCCTGAAGAGTCAGTGGTTTATGTCATCAAGTTATTGGAAGCTCCAACAACTTGTCCCTGTATACGAATTCGCAACTTTCGACTTACAGCAGGTACCTACTGTGCTGCTAGGGGAACAGGGACCAAGGGGACTAGGAAGAGTGTCCAAACAACTTCTGCCGGCCCGGGAATCGAACCCGTGACATCTCGCTTGCGAGGCAAGAGCGATATCGCTTCTACCACTGGCCCTCGCATCAACGATCCCCAATAACCCCTGACCCTTGACCTATCACACGTGGCTCACCCAAATACACCTGTGTCCTAGATATTAATCCGGTAAACAAGAGTGAGAATATCTTGCCAGTAGGTAGGGGGGGGGGGGTTTAATGGTCATGACATACTGTGCAGCACCTGTTGTTAGGGAGGGGGGAGGAGATGGAAGGGGGGAGGTAGGGAGGAGGGGGAAGGAGTGGGTGGAAAAGGGGAGAGGGTAGAGGTGGAGGAGGGGCAGCAGGGGGAAGGAGGGAGGGAGGGGGGAGAGGGGTTAGGAGGGGGGTTAATAGCCACGACATACTAACCAGAAGGTATGTTATGTTAATTGTTCTCAACAGGTGTACACAGGTAAGACACCCTAAATAAAATGCTAGGAATTGATGAGTGGTGGTGGAGGAGGAGGGGAAGGTGGAGGAGGAGGGGAAGGAAGGGGGGAGGGAGGGGAAGGGGGGATGGGGGGGATATATGGTTGTGGTAGGGGCCCCTGATCACTGCCAACAACTGTTTTACGCAAGAGTTAGCGGCGGGGCTCTAGATCCTGCTCACCTAACCTAACCTAACCTAATCTAAACCTAACCTAACACTAACCTAACACTAACCTAACCTAACCCAACTAGGTATCGTTAGGGTGTTTAATCATCAGGTGAAAGAGATAACTAATAAAATCATCGGGGTGCCTAATCTTCACCTGATCCCCTTCACCTGGGCACAAACACACAACAGAGAGCAACTGACCTGACCTCCAAGACACACGCATGACCTTGCTCTCTTGTCAACACTCTTAACTGGCACTTAGGGGGAAAGGAGGGGGTGGGGAGGTGGGGGGTTAGGGGTAAGGGGGTGGTCGAACACACCTGTAATTAGTTATCATGATTCTCTCGTTTACCTGCGGACTTTGTGCCTACTGGGTCAGTCTCCTCCTCTGACATACATACAAACAAAATATAACACAAAATACAACTCTCTCTCTCTCTCTCTCTCTCTCTCTCTCTCTCTCTCTCTCTCTCTCTCTCTCTCTCATCCCCCGATCTACCAGCACACACACACACACACACACACACACACACACACACACACACACTAATTACCTTACATACCTGAGATGATAAAAAAAAATAATACCAACTTTGGCTTAAAATTAATTTGTATTCGTCCACGTTATCGTGTTTACAACTCTTACACGGACGGACGGACTGAGAGATAGATAGATAGAGACAGATGAGAAAAACCTAACCTAACCCCCTCCACTCAGGTAGCGTAATAGGTAACCATTCCAATCAACAGGTGATACTAACTGGGGGAGGGGGGGACCTCCTCCTCCTCCCCAGGTGACCCCCTAAAAAAATTGATCCCTCAACCTCAATACAGAGACATCTTAACCCCGATACAAGTAGAAATCTTCACACACACACACACACACACACACACAGAGGCCCCTGTCCTTGTCCCAACAGTAAACTGGACAAGACAAACAACATAACTACCTATCTTATATAACGAGGTGGTCGAGAGAAGAGGGAGGAGGGGTGCACAAATAAGGAGGTGGTAAGCAGTTAGAGTCACCAGTGATTCTTGGATGGCTGGCTAGGAGGGAGGGGGCTAGGAGGAGTGGGTGGGGCTAGGAGGAGTGGGTAGAGCTAGGAGGAGTGGGTAGAGCTAGGAGGAGAGGGGAGGAACTAGGAGGAGAGAAGAGAGGGAAGGGGGGGAGCTAGTAGAAGAGAGGAGAGGCCTAGGAGGAGAAGAGGTACTAGGAGGGCGAAGAATGGGGCGAGGAGATGAGGGGAGAGGGAGGGGAGAGGGAGGGGAGAGGGGTGCAAAAAGTGGTCGAGTTTAGATGATGGGGACGGCCTTGTTGTTCAGAAGGGGCCTATATTGTCTGTCTGTCTGTCTGTCTGTCTGTTTGTCTTTCTGTCTGTCTTTCTGTCTGTTTATCTGTCTATCTATCTCTCTGTCTGCCTGTTTGTCCGTCTGTCTGTCAGTCCGTCTGTCTGCCTGTTTGTTTGTCTGTCTGTCTGTTTGTCTGTCTATCTGTATGTCTATCTATCTGTCTGCCTGCCTGTTTGTTTGTCTGTCTGTCTGTTTGTCTGTCTATCTGTCTATCTGTCTGTCTCTACCCCTTAATCTAGTCATCTCTATGGACACACACACACACACACACACACACACACACACACACACACAGCCTCACATTGCATCTTCCTCCTCACGCCTCACACAGATCACCTCACCATCAAAGTACCTCACCTTCACTACTACAGTCCCTCACCCCTCACCCCTCACCCTCACCCCTCCCTCACCCCTCACCCTCACCCCTCACCCTCACCCTCCCTCCCTCCCTCACCCCTCCCTCACCCCTCACCCTCACCCTCACCCCTCCCTCACCCTCACCCCTCCCTCACACCTCCCTCACCCCTCACCCTCACCCTCACCCCTCACAAGGCAGAGATCGAACACATCCGATACCCATAATTAGGCACAAAAAAATAAATAATAAATAAAATAAAAAAATAAAAAAATACAATAATAATAAATAATAGAACAAACTAAACATGCTTGAAGATGATGCGGCTGATATAGAGATGTTTGACCATGGGATAAACAACTATTTTTACGTCACCTTGGATCACCTGCAGTTTAGACACCCCATAATTCACCTGGAGACACTCGATAATTCGCCCTTAAAGCTGATCTAACGTAATCTAACCCTCCCTTAACGCTAACCAACCCTAATCTAATCTAACCTAACCTAACCTAATCTAACCTAACCTGACCTAACGTGACCTAACCTGACCTGGGGGGTGTCTAATCTTCAGGTTCATCTCGTCGCTTCTGCTGCCGTGTGGACAGGTAGGTAGGCAGGCAGGCGACACCATTACACCTCGAGTATGACTTGAAGTATAATGTCGAGGAGGAGATAACTGGCATTTGTGTGTTAAACTGTTGCTCAGCTGACTGTTAGAACCGGTCAGTCAGCCAGTTAAGAGGAGGAGGGAGGAAGAGAAGGAGGAGGAGGAAGAGAGAGGAGGAGGAGGAGGAGGAGGAGGATCAAGGTTCTACATCAACTGGTGGTGATAAGAGGCGTAACTGTGTGTGTGTGTGTGTGTGTGTGTGTGTAACTGAGCCCTTAATGTCAACAGGTCTCTCGCTTATCACAACATTGGTGAACAAGTGACGATAAATAACTCTTATTTTGCATGTGGGGGTGAGGGAGAGGGGGGAGGGGAGGGGGAAGAGGGGGGAGAAGCTGTCAATTACTGCTTTATCCTGCAAGTTGTTGACAGAGTGACAAAAGGACACGAGAGAGATTACACAAGCATTAATCAAGCACTTATCACCACCACCACCACCCACACAGTAGCACCCTCCCTCCTCCTCCTCCCTCAGGCTAAATAAAGGCAGGGCAAAGGGATGGAAGGGGCCGGACGTGCCTATGTTTCCTTCCTGCCCCACTCTTGCCAAAACCTCTTGCAACAACCCCCCCCTTCCCCTTCCCCTTTTTTTTAATTAACCTGTCTTGATACATCCCCCTCCCACGCCATATAACACGAATATAAATACATATACGTATAATTAGACTCGATTCCCAATATGGCTTAATCTCTGAGAAGTCTATTATTAATTAGCTAAGCCTTATATAAAACGCCCTAAGCTAGATTAGATAGTTCGTAGGAGAGGGGAGATAATGAGGGGGGGGGGGGGTTGAAGTGTGCGTCCGTGCGTGCGTCCGTCCGTCTGTACGTGACATATAAAGTTTGTCCGTACGATAACTTACAAAATAGTTAATGGATTCGTTGGATATTTAGTGATGACGTTTCCTATGGCGGGGTTTTGAAGTGTATCGCTGTGTGTGTTGCTAGGCCACACACACACACACACACACACACACACACACACACACACACACATACAAGTTGCCATGACAAGTCGGGGCCAGATGGTGTTTGTTTACCTGTGTTATGTGACCTTGGTGGAAAGGGAGGGAGGGAGGGAGGGAGGGAGGGAAGAGGGAGAAAAGAGGGTTGGTAAGTCGGGAGAAAGGGATGGAGGGAGAGGAGGGAGGAGGGAGAGAAGGGGAGGGAGAGGGATCTTAACACCTTAATTAGTGAAGGAATTTAACTACCTGTTTATCTAACCACTCTCTACCTCTCCCCCCCTGTTTCTTTTCCTTCCCTCTCTTCTCTCCCTCACCTCTTTCCTTCTCTCCCTCCCCCTCTTCTCTTTCCTCCCACTCTTCCTCTTCTCTTTATTCCCCTCATTCCCTCCCTCCTTACCTTCTCTTCCTTCTCTCCCTCCCTCTCTTCTCCCCCCTCCTCCTAACCCTCAGCTTTATCAACTTCTTTCCCCCTCTCCCCATCCCATCTTTTTAACCTTCTCTCCTCCTTCCATCTTCCTCTTCACCTCCTCCTCCCCCCCTTTCCTTTTATCCTCCTGCCAGATACCTCCTTCACATCACCACCTGGGCCACACCATACCACCTGGGCTACACCATACCACCTGGGCCACACCATACCACCTGGGCCATACCATACCACCTGAGCCACACCAGACCACCTGGGCCACACCATACCACCTGAGCCACACCATACCAGCTGAGCCACACCATACCAGCTGAGCCACACCATACCACCTGAGCCACACCATACCACCTGAGCCACACCATACCACCTGGGCCACACCATACCACCTGAGCCACACCATACCACCTGAGCCACACCATACCACCTGAGCCACACCATACCACCTGGGCCACACCATACCACCTGGGCCACACCATACCACCTGAGCCACACCATACCACCTGGGCCACACCATACCATTACAAGGACCATACCAGCTTGGATCACAACAACACCCGTACCACACCACACCACCATACACCACACAACAAAGACCATACACCACCACATCACACCATACCACACCACGCCAAACCACACTACGCCACATCACACCACCACCATAAACCACCACCACCTGTTCTTCCTAATCTATCGTCATCAACAAACTGGTTTTTAGAGACGCGTGTGCTATCACCTGGGCCAGAGGGTTAACTTTAACCTAACACAACAAGGGGATACCGTGTGTGTATGTGTGTGTATTTATCTGTCTTTACTTCATGTGTGTATACTGTATATGTGTATGTTTCCCCCGTAAGTATATTTCAATGTATGTGTTTGTTTACGTATGAATTGCGCGCGCACCCGGATCAGCTGAGCGACCCGCAGCACAACACAATCAGCTGACTGGCTTTGTTTACACCCTGAGACCTTCCCGCCAAAACAGCAGTGAGAGGAGGAGACGACCCCTCACTCTCTCTCCCTCTCCTTTCTCTCCCCACCCCTCCCTCACTCTCTCTCCCTCTCCTTTCTCTCACCACCCCTCCCTCACTCTCTCTCCCTCTCCTTTCTCTCCCCACCCCTCCCTCACTCTCTCTCCCTCTCCTTTCTCTCCCCACCCCTCCCTCACCCTCCCTCCCTAACGCACCTTGACACACAGACAGACAAACATTCCTCTAGTAAATATATAATTATAAATAAACTTACCATATGACTTTATTATCAAAAACTCGTAAGATAAAATATAAGAATATACCTAATTAGTTGACTTACGCGAAGATAATGAAAAATAAATACCGAAAATAATGCCAGAATTACACGCAAGAGTTTACCTTAATTAAGTTAGATTGGATTTGGTTAGGTTAAGGTTAGGTTAAGGTTAGGTTAGGTTAAGGTTAAGTTAGGTTAAGGTTAGGTTAGGTTAAGGTTAGGTTAGGTTAAGGTTAAGTTAGGTTAAGGTTAGGTTAAGGTTAAGTTAGGTTAGGTTAAGGTTAGGTTAGGTTAGGATACCATTAGGATGATTAATCTCAAAACACACCTTTACCTAAACAACCACCCCATTATAGAGAACCTTGGTTGTATGAAGCCTTAACCTGGTTCCACTAACACACACACACACACACACCTTTTGGCAGAGCTGATTACTTTAGGTGAGATTTACAGGTTGATAAACTTAGCGGAAGGGAGGGGGGGGGAGGTGGGGGAGGGGAAGGGGGGAGAGGAGGGGGAGGGGAAGGGGGGAGAGGAGGGGGAGGGGAGGGGGAGGGGAGACAAACATTTAAGCTCCTCAAAGCCTTCACCTGGTTCTCTCTCTCTCTTGTGACGTAAAGAGTAGCCCTGGCCACAACCTGTAGAGGGAGGGAGGGAGGCCTTGATAGGTGTGTGTGTGTGTGTGTGTGTGTGTGTGGAGGGAATTATAGCGGTGTGTGTGTGTGTGTGTGTGGATAAAGAAATACCCCCAAAAACATGACCTTGACAGGATACAGATAAGAGACATGACCTGATACCCCCCTCCCTCCCCCAACACAACACCTCCCCCTCTCTCCCTCCCCAACACAACACCTCTCCCCCTCCTCCCACACTACCTCCATCTCCCTCCCCAACACAACACCCCCCCCCCGACAAGATACTCATACAGGCCTGAGAAAGACACAATGAAACGCACAGGTAAACATCAATAATAACTTACACCAATTTACACAGGTGAGTCACGATCTACCTGTGTGACGTCATCTTTATACTTCAACTCAGACAAAGATTCGCACGGTAAATTATCTCACCTTGCCGGAATGATGTGAACAATTGAGTATACGGTAAAAAAAACACCTCTATTTAACGGACTAGATAGAGGAGAGTCCGTTATATCGAGGGTCAATTAGATGTGAATTTTCCATTTAACGAACAGTATAGAGATGAAAGTCCGTTATATAGAGATAAAAGTCCGTTATATAGAGATAAAAGTCCGTTATATAGAGATAAAAGGCCGTTATATAGAGATAAAAGTCTGTTATATAGAGATAAAAATCCGATATATAGAGATAAGAGTCCGTTATATAGAGATAAAATTCCGTTATATAGATGAAAGTCCGTTATATAGATATAAAAGTCCGTTAAATAGAGAAGAAAATCCGTTATTTGGAGGTTTCACTATATTGCAACCTTGGGGGGGAAGGGAATTTGCTGTCTAAATGTGTCAAATTATCTTGTGACTATAACGGACCCCCCCCCCCCAGCCTATAATTTCGGGTAATAACATTGAAGTGTGTGAAAATGCGTTCTCTTAGCCTGACTCATAAGGATACATATATACATACACAGTACAACACTTAAGGCCCCTCATACACCATCTGTGAGGGAACTAGTACATCATCAGGCCCCTCATACACCATCTGTGAGGGAAGTACTACATCATCAGGCCCCTCATACACCATCTGTGAGGGAACTACTACATCATCAGGCCCCTCATACACCATCTGTGAGGGAACTACTACATCATCAGACCCCTCGTACCCCTCAGACACCTCAGCTCACATGATCTACGTGTGTAAACATTAATCTGTACGTTCACTGTATGTTCCTTCATCTTTCTCTAATGAAGGCTTTCGTTAAACCACCAATGTATGTAATAAGTCATTTATGTCCAATGTATATTTTCAGCCTTCGGGCTGCAGAACTTTTTCAATAAACCGTTTATTATTATTATTATTATTATTATTACATACATACATACATACATACATACAGACATACAATCATACATACATACACAATACAACACTTACACACATACACAATACAACACTTATACATACATACATACATACATACAAACATACATACACGATACCACACTTACACATACATACATACACAATACAACACTTGCACATACATACATACATACATACATACATATATACACACATACATACATACATACACACACACATTCGCCAGTCTGAGAAATACTGGGACCTTGAAACAGATATTTTAGTGAGGGAACGCGCGAAGGTCGTAGGGAGATGGTAGTGGGGAGGGGGTAGGTAATTTTGGGTGTGAGGGGGGCGTGGGGGGTAAGGAATCTTGGGTGTGTAGAAGAGGGGGAGGGGGGGGAGAACAGGAACTTTGGGTGAGTGCACGGAGGGGGAGTGTGATGGGGGGGGGAGGAGGAAGGCAAGGGGAAGGTGGGTGGGGGGTGGAAGAAGGAGGAGGAAGAAGGAGGAGGAGGAAGAGGGAGGAGGTGGAGGAGGAAGAACAGGTAAGCTTCGCAGGTAATGACAGTCTACATCAGTAGTTATTTAACACCGTGAGTCCTACACCACCTTAAAACACCTGTCTTACCGTGTGTGTGTGTGTGTGTGTGTGAGCGCAACAGTAAATAAGTCACGGGGAGGACGGGTGTGACACGCGACAACACTATACCGCTTTAAAGAGCTTCCTGAGAAAATAAAACTCCGCCTGGTGACATCATTTATCACACCGATATTAACTTACCCAGCAGTACCTCTTCATACTATGCGCACCACTCAAATATTAAAATTACAGGCGGTTCAAAATGAAGCCCTAAGATTCGTCACAGGCGAAAGATACCCCTTCACCAGAACCACAGCCGAGATACATAGAGACCTGAGAATGAAACCCATCAACCAGCAGCTGCACACCCTGGCCAGCAGAATCTGGCAAAAGATAGAACGATCAGAGCAAGAACTCCTTCAAAGACTCCCACCAGATAACGACAGCAACCATACATGGTTCCCAAAAAGTTACCAGATCTCAAAAAGTCCATTACCACCCCCGATCTACACGGCCAGGCAATAGGCAACCTCCCTAGACCAACATCCGCCAGCAGGGTCGGCGGAATATGAAATAGGGCCCTTAAAACACCCATAAATGGGACAGGGTAGGATGTCTAGTGCCTGTACCGGCAGACAATAACTAACCCATGACACAACTCTAACACACTATTAGCTTAGCTAGGCGGTCAGCCCGCCCTCTCTTACCTCCTCCTAAACTGCTTCAATTTCCGAACTATAACTTCCTTCCCCCACCTCTAATCTTCTTTCACCCCTCCTTTCACCCCTCCTTTCTCTACAAAAAAAAAAATCCCGTCACTGACCATCACACACACATACATAACGCACACACACACACATAACGCAAACACACTACTACTACTTTGCTGTCAATCGGAATCGAGTATGACGATCATCTAGCTATGGTACAATATGAGTTATTAAGGATGTCACCTAGGTTGGTGAGTTCTGAGGTGACTAAAGAGAACGATACAGGACCGGCAGAGTCGTTCACAGATGTTGCACATGTGGAGGGCTACATCTAGTGCAGGAGGGGCGGCGGCAGCGTCTTTCCGGTGTTGGCTCTTGTCTACCTCGGTTTGCAGTCGGGCTAACTTGAAAGTATTGACACCTTCTCGTGTGGTGCTCCTCCAAGCGTCACGGTGTGGAGTAATCGACTCCCAGGTGAGAGGGTCGATTTGGCACTTTTTCAGGTTTGTCATAAGACTATCCTTATACCTTTTTCAGTTGCCCGCCAGCGTTATGTTTACTATTCGTTAGGTGACCGTAAAGTAGCTGCTTTGGCAGTCTACTGTCGTCCATGCGGGTTACTTGGCCAGTCCAACTTGGTTGTTCATGGATAATGGTAGCCTCGATGCTCCTACACTGGCATTTGTTCTCTTGTCTTCCCAGCACGCGCGCGCGCGCGCACACACACACACACACACACACACACACACACACACACACACGAAGTCTTCCAAACACACCTCCTAAGATGACGGGAAGCACGGTAGTGTGTCTCCCTTCCTCTCTATCTTCCTGTCTTCCTCCCTCCCTCCCTCTCCCCGTCCCTCTCCGTCTTTATCTATCTCCCTCCCTGTCTCCCCCCCACACAGCGGGGAGACGGCCACATCACGTACACTCGCAAATCCCCAAAAGATAATCTCAAAGTCTAAACTGCAGAGTTCCGGGTCTGTGAGAGAGAGAGAGAGAGAGAGAGAGAGAGAGAGAGAGAGAGAGAGAGAGAGAGAGAGAGAGAGAGAGAGAGAGAGAGAGAGGCCACAATGATGACACAATATTTCAAGGTGTGTTTCAGCCGACCTGTGGTGATGATGGTGATGATGGTGATGATAGTGGTGGTGGTGGTGGAGGATTTGAGTCACCTGTCACGCTACGGTTCTTCCTTTCTTCAGGGACAATACATACATACATACATACATACATACATACATACATACATACATACATACATACATACATACATACATACATACATACATACATACATACATACATACATACATACTACATACATACATACATACACATCCCCAACAGGATTTAATAGACCCGAGTCACCAGTTGCCACACACACACACACACACACACACACACACACACACACACACACACACACACACACTAGCCTCAGCAAGCGTAGATCAAAATCATGCTTACCACCCAGGGCATGACTCAGCACTGACTACAAGTTAGAGAGCTGGTCAGATTCCAACCCAAGAGTCCATGTCAAGTGCAAGAGTCCATGTCAAGGGCGAGGACGAGGTCAAGGACGAGGTCAAGAGGGTCCAGCCACACGGTCAGGTAAGAGGAAGGGGGTGGGGGGGGGGGGGGGTGGGGGTGGTGGTGGGTGGGGGGTAGGGGGTGGGGATGTAGGGGGGGTACCTTTTACCATGTGTTGTATGATAAAGGTGTAGTGTTGACCTTCTGCTACCTGGCCCGTACCTACCACCACTACCACCATCACCTACCACCATCACCTACCACCATCTACTACTACCATCACTACCATCACCATCCCATCATCTCAACAAGTACCGCTATTACCACCACCTTCTCAACAACCACTACTACCACCATCCTCCTACCACCACTACTAACACCAGCATCCCCCACCACCACTACAACTACTTCTACCACAATCCTCTATTACTTCTACTACTACCACTACTATCACCATCCCACCATCACTACTACCACATACCACCACCTCTCAACCAGTACTACTACCATCTCAACCACAACCCCCCTACCCCCAAAAAATCAACAAAAACAACCAGTCAAGCTGCAAGTGATGACGCCGTGTGTATGAAGGACGAAGAGTGCGGTGAGATATGATAGAAGTATTTAAGTGGGTGAAAGGAATCAATAAAGGGGATATAGATAAAGTTCTTATAATATACCGAGCAGGATAGGACTCGGAGTAACGGGTTTAAGTTGGGTAAGTTTAGGTTTAGGAGGGAGATAGGAAGGAACTGGTTCACAAATAGGGTGGTGGACGAGTGGAACAAGCTTAGCAACTTTGTAGGAAGTGCTGGAACGCTGGAAAGTTTCAAAAGGAGGCTGGATAGATTCATGGATGATAGAGAGTGGTAGTAACTCTCGACAGGAGCTGCCATGCACAGGCCAACCGGCCTATTGCAGACTCCTTATTTTCTTATGTATGTATGAGGCGGCGGCAGTTTTATGGTCATACAAAGAGGAATTAGCATTGATAAGTATAATTACGTGGCCTAGTCTTCTTGGCCACGTAGGAGTCCAGACTGGCCATCTTTTGCCCACTTAAGAGTCCACCTTGGAATGCAACATGGCCACTGAACTCTCTCTCTCTCTCTCTCTCTCTCTCTCTCTCTCTCTCTCTCTCTCTCTCTCTCTCTCTCTCTCACCTTGCGGTACAACAGGTGGTTTTAGGTGAACCAGCTGAGAGAGGACATAATGCCAGGGACCTGTTCACCTGCCTGCTACCTGTCCTTCATCACCCCCTCTCCCCTCACCCCCCAACCTACCCCCCTCATTCCCCTCCTTACTCTCCCCTCACTCCCTCACCCACCACCGCCTTACTCCCCCTCACTCCCTCACCTCCCCTTACCTACCCAACCTTCACTACTCCTCACCCACTTGACTTACCTACCCCCTAACCCAACCCCCCCTTTACCTACCCCCTAACCCAACCAGACCTCACCCCCCTTACCTACCCCCCTCACTCCCCTCACCCCCCACCTGTCGAGACACCTCCTGCCCACCCCCCCTATCACCAGCCACACCCTCACACCTGCATCATGACCCTGAACATTTGAAATTCCTTAAAATTCAGCAAAAAAATAACAATAATAACCAACAACAACTACATCAATAACAATTACAACAGCAACCACATCCAACAACCACAACAACAACCCTTAACATAAAACAACAATAGCAACAACCACAATCCTTAAAATAAACAACAAAAATAACCACAATTACAACCCTTACCACTAAAACCACCAACACAGGTTCTCTCTCTCTCTCTCTCTCTCTCTCTCTCTCTCTCTCTCTCTCTCTCTCTCTCTCTCTCTCTCCACACACCCACACCAATAAGATAAATTACAGGTGACAACAGGTAAATCCTCCCAGGTAAGCTACGCCACACACACATGGTGATCGCTGGCACATGAATGGGTTGTCCTCGGCGACCTAATTAACAGGTGTTCAGTCTGGTACGACGCCCCCTCATACCTCCCTTACCTTCAACTATACCCTCCCTTTCCCTCTTTCCCCTCCTACTCTCCCTCTCTCCCCCCCTTCCCTGTTCTCTATTTACCTGGCACTCTGGCACCTTCAAGACCACCCTCACCTCGATGGGAATGGCACTCTCCTCCCTCCTTACCTCCCCCCTCTTTCTCTCCCTCCGTCCCTCTCCCTATCACCATAATATTCTTCTGACCAAGGATTCGTCCTCAACACACACACACACACACACGCACACACACACACACACACACACACACACACACACACATTTCTATTCTCTTGTTGTCTTAACACTGTAGGTACATGATTCCCGAAGCACATTGAGTACGATGACTGAGTGAATGAATGAATGAGTGAATGAATGAATGAATGAGTGAATGAATGAGCAAAACATTCCACTTCCAAAATCATAACACAATATTACACACACACACACCTGTACACCTAATTATTATCCATACACCTGTTCACCTTGTACCTGTTCAAAAGACTCACCTGGTCACCTAGTTATGCAATGAGGTGTCCATCAGCCCCACCCCCCCGACCCCCACACCCCCTGATTCACCCCCACACAACTCACCCCAACCAGACTCACGCCACCCCCCTGACTCACTCCCCACTTACTGACTCATCCCACCCCACCCAGATTCACTCTTACCCCCCCTGACTCATCCCACCCCCCTGACTCACCCCACCCACTCACCCCCACCCCCTGACTCATTCCTTCATCCACACCCACCATCCACCCCCCTCACCCCATGACCCCCTAACTCACTCCACCCCATCCACCCCTCCCCACACCCCATGACCCCCTAACTCACTCCACCCCATCCACACCCTCCCCACACCTCTGACTCATGCAGGTAAAGTCACTCGACCACCTATTTACTCACTCAGGTGCATAACGCATGGCTAAGTATTATTTCTCCATCACACGGGCTAGTTGTCACCGCTATACGCTCACTGGGTCGTACAGTAGACGCATGGGGTAGACGTACAGTAGACGCATGGTAGACGTAGAGTAGACGCATGGGGTAGACGTACAGTAGACGCATGGGGTAGACGTACAGTAGACGCATGGGGTAGACGTACAGTAGACGCATGGGGTAGACGTACAGTAGACGCATGGGGTAGACGTACAGTAGACGCATGGGGTAGACGTACAGTAGACGTACGGTAGATTTTGTAGTAGATGCACAATAGACGTATAAATAACGCACAGTGGACGTATAGAAGAGGTGTAATGGAAAGATAAGTCGACGTATACCGGACGCACGATGGACGCATATTAGACGCACAACAGACACAAAGCAGACGAATAACAGACATAAGACGCACAACAGACGCCCAACAAACGTACACAGACACATCAGGCGAATAATAAACGTACACAAACGCACATCAGACGTACACAGGATACAGACGTACAGGAAGCCAACATACGCAGATTAATTTGGTTAATTACGTGTCACCTTGAAACACCTGATGATGGGACCACCTCGTTAACTTATCTCTCAGTAGAGGTAATCATCATCATCATCATCATCATCATCATCACTACTATATCCTAAGGTTTCTAATCTTCACATGACTTCCCACAAAAAAAAAATAAAAAAAAATAATACAAATACAATAACAAGAAGATAAATTTAATTACACCAAATTATTTCAACTTTCTTAATTTTTTCCTAAGTTTTATGTTCTAAGTCGGTGAGGGGGGGTGAGGGAGGGGTGAGGGAGGGGTGACGGGGGTTGAGGAGGAGGGGGGGCAGTCCTTGGCACAGATAAAGCGTTGGGAAGTAACAGTAAATATATATCTATCGTTCAGGTGTGATAGATAGTGTGTGTGTGTGTGTGTGTGTATTATAATAACATAACTACGTACACACTTCCTTCTCCTCTTGTTCCCTATCATCATTATTATCCCCCCCTTCCTCCTTCCTTCCTTCCTCCCTCTATCCCCCCATCCTATCCTTGTCTACCTCCTCCCCTCCTTCTCCCTATCTCTCCCCCCCCCCCCTCACCTAGGCAGCACAGACAACAGCCAACAACCTGGATATATATTTGTCTGTCTGTCTGGCTGTCTGTCTGTCTGTCTGTCTGTCTGTGTTTCCATCCGTGTTTGTCACGACATAGATATCGGCATAGACAGCAACATAAGTAAATTTGCTGACGACACCAAAATAGGACGTGTTATTAAATGTGACGGACTCCACAAAACTACAGGAAGATCTAAACAAAAAATTCGAATGGTCGGAAAACTGTCAGATGAAATTCAACGTGGACAACTGGAAAGTGCTCAGTATAGGAGATGTAAACAGGGAAACCAATTACCAGATGAACAACGATGCCATTGAGAAATCCGACTGCGAGAGAGATTTAGGAGTAATGATAAGTAGGAACCTTAAGCCAAGTAAACAATTGTTTTTTGCTCGTAACAAGGCTAATAAAGTACTTGGGTTCATACAAAGGAGTGTTAGTTACAAGACTAGCGAGGTCATCCTAAAACTATATCTTGCGCTTGTGAGACCTCACCTGGATTACGCAGTTCAGTTCTGGTCACCGTATTACAGAATGGATATAGAATCACTGGAAAGAATCCAGAGGAGAATGACAAGACTAATCCCGGGCATTAGGAACCTTGAGTATAGAGACAGGTTAAAGCATCTTAATTTGCACTCCCTCGAGAGACGTAGAGTGAGGGGCGATATGATAGAGGTGTATAAATGGAAGTCAGGGCTGAACAAAGGGGACATTACAAAGGTACTCAAACTATCCAACCAGGAGCGAACTCGTAACAATGGTTTTAAATTAGAATGGAACAAGTTACCAAATATCATCATTAACTCGAATACGTTGGATAGCTTCAAACATAGGTTGGATGCTTCTATGAGCAATAGGGGTTGGGTGTAAATGGGACTGCCCAGTATGGACCAATAGGCCAGCTGCAGTTTCATCCGTTCTTATGTTCTTATGTTTGTTTGTGTCTGTATGCATGTGTTTGTGTTTCTGTGCGTTTGTTTGTCTGTTTCTGTCTGTCAGTTTCCATCAGTGTGTGTCTGTCTGCATGTGTCTGCTTGCCTGTCTGTCTGTTTATGTCTATTTCCGTCTTTCAAGGGTTATCAGGCCTCAACGAACAGGCTATTTATGTCTGTCAGTCTGTCTAAATCTGTCTGTCTGGGGGCCGGAGAAACGCGGTTAGTAGGTCTAAAATTTCAGGAACGTTTGATACTTTAACGAGATTACGACGAGAAGGAAAAGCTCTATGAATGACCAGAATGGTGTGTGTGTGTGTGATGAGCGCCACCCCAACACCACATCGAGCTCAAGGTGATGCTGACGACACACACACACACAGGGAAGGGGGGGGGGGGGGGGAGTAGGACACCTGTCATACACCTGTCTTATAATGACCTGTCTCTCTCTCCCTCCCTCCTCTCCCCCCCCCCACCCCACTACCACCACTACTAGTACCAACCGATCTCCAACCACAACCAACACCGCCCACCACCACTACTACCAACCACAACAGATGTAACACTACCACACACCATCACGGCCGGCTACACACCACAACACCCACTTTGGTAACACACCTTGTAACAGCGAGTGACAGCCGGTGTAACGCTTTGAGATGACTAATACTGAAGCTGTGAGGACGTAACACATTGTGTCAAGACTGTTACACATACGGGGACTACTACTACTATTTTTTTATAACGTGGCCTCCAGCCTCCCCCAATAGCCACACCTTCGCCGCCATTTTATTACCTTAACATTAAATATCCTAATACGTAAGTAGCTATCCTGGCCGTGTTGAGTTAGTTGAGTCGCAGGTCTATGCGACATTCAGTGACTGTTGCCTCATAGTCAATATCTGCAACTGTGGTCGGCTTTGGGGCCGACGATCTCGTTCCCCTGAGGCAGAGCAAAGCAGAGAGAAGGACAGTCGACATCTCACCCAGGCTGTAACATAACTTCTGGGCTGCTGCTTCTGCCCAGACAACACCTCCGCGAGTCTTGTGTAGAAGCGTCTTGCACTTGGTCCCATCCTGCCAGAGGAGTGAAGCTGCCCTGATCAACAACTACCACCACTACCACCACTACTGCCACTACCACCACTACCACCATCATTACGTCACACAGCAGGTCAGGGGACACAGGTGGTCATTTTTCCAGTGGAGGAGCAAGGCGGCGTTGAGAGGGAGGAACAGCTGTGAGGTCTTCCTGGAGCTGAGAGGGTGTGGAGAGGGAGGAGTGGGGGTGAGGGAGGGTGTGGTGATGGTGGAGGGGTGGGGGGAGGTATGGAGAGGGAGGAGTAGGGGTTGAGGGGTGGGAGGGTGTGGTGTTGGAGGGGTGGACGGGGTAGAGGAGAGAAAGGGATGTGGAGGGAAAGGGTGGGAAGATGGGGGAGGGAAGGTGGAGGGAAGGGGAGGTGGAGGGAAAGGGTGGGAAGATGGGGGAGGGAAGGTGGAGGGAAGGGGAGGTGGAGGGAAAGGGTGGGAAGATGGGGGAGGGAAGGTGGAGGGAGGGAAGGTGGAGGGAGGGAAGATGGGGGAGGGAAGGTGGAGGGAGGGGAGGTGGAGGGAAGGGGTGGCCTATGCTTACGTTATTCATGATGGCAGCTGCAGGGTGGAGAGAGTGCACACACACACACACACACACACACACACACACACACACACACACACACACACACACACACACACACACACATCCTACTCGAATATCAACAAAAATCTATAATCACAACACAGGAGCCGGGAGCGTGTGTAGATTACAGTATTAGTAATCATCAGTGAGTTGTGGGGCGAGGAGGGGGTCTTCCCAATGACGTCAGGCGTGTTTCAATTGGTGATTGGTGGATGGAGGAGCCTATCTAGTGACGTCAGGCATGTTTCAATTGATGATTGGTGGGCGGGGTGACCAATCCAGTGACGTTAGAAGTGTTTAAAACTGATGATTGGTGGGTGGTGAGGTCTATCTAGTGACGTCAGGAGTGTTTCGGCTGATTATTGGTGGGTGGACTTCCCTAGTTGCTTGATCACGCCGCTATGATCTTCTAAGAATTTTTTGTGATCAATTTTCCAGTTGCAGATGACATGGGCCCCTATTCTGAGAGGGCCCTGTCCTAATAGGCCCCAGTTCTCAGAGGACTTAACGCTACCAGGGTGTTAGGTTAGGTTAGGAAGCCTGACACTATCCGGACACATACTGTCAAATATAACGATCACGACAGCTCAAGGACACACACACACACACACACACACACACACACACACACACACACACACACGTCACAGCTCTAAGATAACAAGGTACACGTTTTATAGGCCCACGTCATCAAACCCCAAATTATAGAACCTACTCAACAGATCTTCTGAAAACCTCGTCACGTGTGTGTGTGTGTGTGTGTGTGTGTGTTTTCCCGGTACCTTTTGTGATGTCATGGTGAGGTGGTGATGGTCTTTGTCTGTCTGTCTGTAGTTCCGTCGGTAACCTAACCTAACCTAACCCAACCAAAAGGTGTTACCAGACATGATTTATGAGTGAGTGACCCCATGACCTGACAGTGTTACCAGATATGAGTTACGATTGAGTGACCCCCCCCCCCCTACTGACCCGTCATAGCACTAACAAGGTCGTAACCCCAGCCATAAGAGGGAGTGACCACCCACTAACAAGCCGCCCGCCCGCCCGCCCACCACACCCTAAACTGACTATAAATTCTCCTCTTTCTCCTCCTCCTCCTTTCATATCATCTTCCTCCCCCTCCTCCTCCTCCTTCTCTAGTCTCCCCCCCCCCCCCAAACACAGCCTCCTCCATCACGTCTCCTCGATGTCAACACGGCAAGCCAGGGGCAAGGGTTCGACTCCTACCTCCTCCTCCTCCTCTTCCCTCCTCATCCTTCTCTCCTCCCCCTCCTCATCCTCCCGCCTCCTCCCCCTTCCCCCCTCTCCTCCCCCTCCCTCAGTTTCAACATTGAAGACTAGGAAAAAAATCGACTCATCTTTCTTCTTTTTCTTCATCATCTTCTTCTTCTTCTTCTTCTTTAATATATTCTCTTGTTTTCCTTCTTCATCAGCCACCTCCTCTTTTTCCTCCTCCATATCCATCTGTTCCCCCTCCTCTTCTTCCTTCTTCTACTCCTTCTCTCTCTCTCACACCTATCTCTCCCTCTCATCTCTACTAGGGTCCTATGCAGGTGTGTTTGCCAGAGGGTAATGTCACGTCTATTTATACTGAGTGTGTGTGTGTGTGTGTGTGTGCGTGCGCGTGTGTGTGTGTGTGTCTGTGTGTGTGTGTGTGTGTGCGTTGTGCGTGTGTGTGTGAGTGTGTGTGTGTGTGTCTGTGTGTGTGTGTGTACGTGTGTCAACCTAACCTAACGGTGTCTTTTTTTGTGTCTCTTAAAACGTCACACTTGACCTCTGACCTTGACCCTAAAACATACATACATACATACATACAGCAATCACCTTCTTCCCAACAACAACAACAACAACAACAACAACAACAACAACCAGCTGCTGCCTTGTACTTTCAACTTATAAACTAAACTCCCAAAACAATATAATACTCCCTACAACACAACACAAGCAGACTAGTTACAAGCACAAGTGATAAAACAAGACGTATCCAAGGCCACAAGTCTGTTACAAGCAAAAATTCAAGTCACAAGCAACACAATCAAGTAACACACAAACAATACTAATAAGTCACAAACAAGCAAAACAAACACGTCACAAGCAACACAAACAAGTCAGACAAGCACAAGTTACCAACACAAGAGAGAAGACACGACGATGTGCTCAAGGTCGACCCAAGATACAAGAGTTTCTGGTTATTTAAAGGGAAAAAAAATTTATCTCAGGGTTAGTGTGTGTGTGTGTGTGTGTGTGTGTGTGTGTGTGTGTGTGTGTGTTATATTATTAGGATTATTTTTATTATTGTATTGTTGTTGTTGTTGTTGTTGTTACTGTTATTGTTGTTGTATTGTTGTTATTGTCATTATTATCATTATTATCATTATTATCATCATCCAGTTAGAGAAAATTTAACGTCACAATATCATGACCTCAAGAATTCGATTATTGGTCGTCAAAAATGATAAAATTATAGGAACTTCTTATACATAATTCTACATCTCTCAATAAGGTTATAGACACCCCCACTCCCCCCCTCCCCACCCCCACTCCCCCCCACCCCAGCCCCCACTCCACCCCTCACCACTTCACCCCAGCCCACTCCCTATCATTTCCTGAAGATTATACAAATTATATGACTTTTTCTACATAATTATACAACAACTGTGCCAATATCCTTCGATTCACCAATAGTTATAGATTTTGGGGGTCATATAATTACATTTATTTAGGAATTATTTATGTATATATAATTTAAAAAGTAGTGATTATTTAGGCTGATTTATATTATCTTAATGTTAAACTGATCCTGACATATCTGGCGTTAATACCACCACTACTACCACCATTACTACCACCATTACTACCACCACTATTACCACCATTACTACCACCACTATTACTACTACCATTATCATCATCATCACTACCACTATCGCCATCACTACTACCACTACCATCACCATTACCACTATCACCAGCACTACCACCATCACCACTACTACCACCACTACAAGCAGGCGACCCACAAACTCCCGAACACACACACACACACACACACACACACACACACACACACACACACACACACACGTTTAAAATCAATTTATTACGTGTTCGAACCTGAATGGTATGAAGCACATACATACATACATACATACATACATACATACATACATACACAGGTAGGTGAGACAGGACAGGTGAGGCATCATCATTATTCCATGACCATTGTTAACGCCAGTATAACTGCGTCTTTGCTGTGCCTACTCCCTCCTCCCCCCACATTACCTCACCTCTCACCCCCCCCCCCTTTTCTCCCTCTCCTACTCTCATCTTCTCCCTCTCACTTCCTCTCTACCTTTCTCCCTCCTTCTCTCCCTCTCATCTTATCTCTCCTTCCCTCACATTCAGAGAGAGAGACGGAGAAGGGGAGGGAGGGGGGACGAGATAATAGGAGCACGGTGGAGGAGACAAGGTGGGGGTGTGAGGAGGCGTAGAGAAGGGGGGGGGGGGGATGGGCCCAGTGCCAAGCGTGCCTGGCATCCCCAACACTCAGTGGCACCCGCACCTTATGTGGCTACCCTGACGGCCCTCACCCCCCCCCTCCTTCTCCACCCCAGCCCTCACCCCCTCCTTCCCCCCCCTCCTTCTCCACCCCAGCCCTCACCCCCTCCTTCCCCCTCCTTCTCCACCCCAGCCCTCACCCCCTCCTTCCCCCCCTCCTTCTCCACCCCAGCCCTCACCCCCTCCTTCCCCCTCCCAGGCCTTGCAACCCTTTCCTCCTCCTTCTCCAGCCCTTACCTCCTCACCCCCACCCCTTCTACCCCCAACACCCCCCCCCCACCCTCACCTATTGACCTTGTTCATAAATACAAACAAACAAACAATAATAGTGTTTACCCCCTCCATGGCCCCTTCATAATAATGGCCCAAACGTCATCTAAAAGGGGCCATGTATTGAGGATTTAGAGGCCATAATAGACCTCAGATGGACCATTCCCTAGTGCCATTTACCAGTGCCACCCTAGACTGACCTCTCTCTAGTGCCATGCCCCAGTGCCACCCAAGATTGACCTCTCTCTAATGTCATGCCCCAGTGCCACCCTAGATTGACCTCTCTCTAATGCCATGTCCCAGTGCCACCCTAGACTGACCTCTCTCTAATGCCATGTCCCAGTGCCACCCTAGACTGACCTCCCTCTAGTGCCATGTCCCAGTGCCACCCTAGACTGACCTCTCTCTAATGCCTTGTCCCAGTGCCACCCTAGACTGACCTCTCTCTAGTGCCATGCCTCAGTGCCACCCTAGATTGACCTCTCTCTAGTGCCATGTCCCAGTGCCACCCTAGATTGACCTTTCTCTAGTGCCATGCCTCAGTGCCACCCTAGATTGACCTCTCTCTAGTGCCATGTCCCAGTGCCACCCTAGACTGACCTCTCTCTAATGCCATGCCCCAGTGCCACCCTAGACTGACCTCTCTCTAGTGCCATGTCCCAGTGCCACCCTAGATTGACCTCTCTCTAATGCCATGCCCCAGTGCCACCCTAGATTGACCTCTCTCTAATGTCATGCCCCAGTGCCACCCTAGATTGACCTCTCTCTAGTGCCATGCCTCAGTGCCACCCTAGACTGACCTCTCTCTAATGCCATGCCCCAGTGCCACCCAAGATTGACCTCTCTCTAATGCCATGCCCCAGTGCCACCCTAGACTGACCTCTCTCTAATGTCATGTCCCAGTGCCACCTTAGACTGACCTCTCTCTAATGCCAGGTACATGATTGGCACCCATGACCGATTAGTGCCAAACTCATCAACACTCAAGTCAAGATATCAGATGGCACAGGTGTGTTTATATCAGGTAATTAAGATATCAATCAGCTGATACAGGTATGACTAATCAGGTGGTGTAGTCACGGGTGAGCCAATCACAACACCTGGAGCAGTAAGCGTAAATAACACCTGGAGGAATAGGCGTAAGATGCGTAAGTGACGTCATTCCCCTATTCAGGTATTCCATGTCAGGCATTCCAAGCCAGGCCATCGTAATGATAATGAATACAGAGAGTATAAACGTCATGACTTAAGCTACCTGACTTATAAAACCTAACCTAACCTAACCTCCAGGCCACCACTAACACACATCAGGAACCAACGGGAATAAATTGATGGGAGGAATTCTTGTCAATAATAGCCGTGCAAGGTGACAGGTAGGTGTGTGTGTGTGTGTGTGTGTGTGTGCTTTCTAAGAGATATGACCTAGTACCCTGGTGTGCGTGGCTCTCTCTCTCTCTCTCTCTCTCAGAACACCTGCCACGCCCCTTATAATGCGCTGGAGTCACTTGGCATCAACCCCACTGGCACCCATTACTGGCACCCATCTCTGGCACCCATCACTAGCACCCATTACTGGCACCCATCACTGGGACCCATCACTGGGACCCATCTCTGGCACCCATCACTGGGACCCATCACTGACACCCATCACTGACACCCATCTCTGGCACCACAAGCAAGCGAGGCACTACTTTAATAGACATACCCAGAGTACTGTAGGTGTCTGGGGGGGGGGGGGGGGCTGGTGGTGGTAGGGTCAGGGAGCAGGTGGGTAGGTGCAGGTGGTGGTGGTAGTGGTCTCACCTGCCTGGGCTAAC
The DNA here is from genome assembly GCA_958450375.1 of Homarus gammarus. Classification (NCBI taxonomy): domain Eukaryota; kingdom Metazoa; phylum Arthropoda; class Malacostraca; order Decapoda; family Nephropidae; genus Homarus; species Homarus gammarus. Next base: position 6,024,218 of record CAUDMG010000372.1, on the reverse strand, counting down.
ACACCTGGATAAAATATTAATACCAACAGCCCGACCACAATACATTCCTAACCCGTCGGCTTTGGTGAGGTTAGATTAGGTTAGGTTAGGTTAGGCTAGGACTGGGTAGGGATAGGTTAGCTTACGTAGTGAAAAGAACAACAAAAACAACATTACCACCACCACCACTACCACCACCACCACACCCCCCCCCCCACCACACTCCACAATGCACCAACAAGTTACATTATAATATTCTAGTTCTGTGGTTCACCCTGGCTGTCTCTTGCATATCTTATAACCCTGTAGCCTTCACTCCCGGAGACCTGCTGTGGTGGTGGTGTGGTAGTGGTGTGGTAGTGGTGGTGGTGTGGTGGTGGTGGTGGTGTGGTGGTGGTGGTGGTGTGGTAGTGGTGGTGGTGTGGTGGTGGTGTGGTAGTGGTGTGGTGGTGGTGTGGTGGTGGTGTGGTGGTGGTGTGGGTGTGGTGGTGGTGGGTTCTGGTTCCTGAAGGTGTGTCTTGCCGGGTCGTGTCTTGGGGTACTGAGCTTTTGTGTGTGTGTGCGTGTAGAGAGAGAGAGGAAGGAAAGAGAGTGAATGAGTGAGTGAGTGAGTGCATCAAACCCGCATAAACTCATACTTAAACCTACATAAAGGAAGACTTACCCCCCCCCCCCCACACACACAACACAGACATACACACAAACACCTTCACCCAACACACCACCAGGACAGACAGACAGACAGACACAGAGAGAGACAGACAGACACACACACCTACAGAGACAGACAAAAAATACACTCACACCTGGACAGACAGACAGAGACACAGACATACACACACACCTAGACAGACAGACAGACACCAATATACATGTGATCAGTGACCTTTAACTCAAGGCTGGAAGGACAAATACATTATGTAAACATTGACCTTCTCACTGTCATGAGGAGGGAGAGGAGAATTAGGTAAAGTGAGAGAACCCCCCACCCCTCACTTAACCCCCTCCATACCTCACTAACCTATCCCCCCATCCCTGCCTGGCCTTACCCCCTCCCCCTCCATCCCTACCTCCCTAACCCCTCCCTTCCTTCTCTACCTATCCTCGAACACCCTCTTCTCCCCCCCTCCCCCTCTCCAGTAAATGAGGCATGATAGGCGTTTCTGTGATGAACTACACCTGTCGGTTTACCTGTATTAACACTAATTAACCTTACCTGGTCTACCTGGAACAGCACCCCAAGAAAGCAGCTTCGGTACTCACCTGCAAAGAAAAAAGAAAATATTAGTTTGATGATAATAACAATAATAATAATAATAATAATAATAATAATAATAATAATAATAATAACAATAACAATAATAACAATAATAATAATAATAATAATAATAATAATAATAATAAACAAATGAGAATCATCTTCCGTACCATCTCACATGACGCAACACGAGAGAGAGAGAGAGAGAGAGAGAGAGAGAGAGAGAGAGAGAGAGAGAGAGAGAGAGAGACTAGAATAGCGTTATGAGGAGTGGGAGATGAAAGGGGGAGGAGTAGGAGATGAGAGAGAAGACAGAGAGAAGAGATTGCAACACCAGGTAAAACACACACACACACACACACACACACCAGGACAACGGGATGGCAACGACAGGGAACAGATTAACTTACCTGTGTTGGTCAGCTTAATACCTGCACTGTCAGCTTATTTACGTGTGTTGGTCAGCTTACTTACGTGCGTT